>JAWQEG010002677.1:0-2500 GCA_033782935.1 Petrolisthes cinctipes | reverse complement strand
CGCAAAAGACTCCTACACACACACACACACACACACACACACAACGATACAATCTTGTTACCCTTGCTATGCTTTTCACATTTTCTCCCTCAGTACCATGATTCCATCCCTGACCTACATCAAAGGAAACACACAGTCATCACCACACTAAACATCGAACCATAACAATATAGTAGTAGTAGTAGTAGTAGTAGTAGTAGTAGTAGTAGTTGTTGTTGTTGTTGTTGTTGTAGTAGTAGTAGTAGTAGTAGTAGTAGTAGTAGTAGTAATACAGGCTGATTCAAATGAAACGTTACCCAGACTACATATTATATTTATTACATGTATATTATACGCTGTACATATGCATTTAAGACATAAAATACAGACCTTATTAATTTTACAGTGTATAATAAGAAGAAATAGCAGATCATATTCACAGCATATGTTCAAAGTGTGGTCCATATTCATGAATGCAAGCTCGTACCATTTTTACCATGTTAGCAGAGACTTTGTGTAGGGTTGATACAGTAATGTTTACAATTGCAGTTTCAATGTTTGTTTTCAGTTCGTTTAATGTGTGTGGGTTAGTCTGATAGACCACGCCTGTCAGGTGACCCCACAGAAAGTAATTGGGAGATGTAAGGTCTGGCGATCTTGGAGGTCACATGTTTTTGGAAAAGAGTCGGTCAACGAAGAACTCCCTCAGAAATGCCATAGTTTTCATGTGACTTGTGACTTGTGGCGCCGTCTTGCTGAACCAACAGTAACGCAGTAACGTTCACCCTCATTAAGAAGTACAATGAAATGTGTGATTATATCCCGGTATACATCAAAGAAAATTGGACTCACCACACGCTGGCGACTTACAGCACACCATACTCCAATTTTTGTAGTATGCAAGGGTTTTTCATGAAACATTATGTGGATTTTAACTACACCACATCCTACTGTTGTGACTGTTAACATACCTGCTAAGGTGGAACCATGCTTCATCACTAAAGAAAACATTGTCAAGCACACCAACTCCATGTTCCTCAACAAGTCGTGGAAACCACCTACAATACTGTAAACGTTATACCAAGTCTAGTTGTCACAGTTCTTGAACCACACGTATGTGATATGGCCGCAGGTATAATTTCTTTGCAGCTCTCTGTGCACTAGAGTATGACATTTGTGCCTGTGATGCAAGTTTCCTGAGACTTTTTCTGGGAGATCTTTGTAACCACTCCTTCACATCTTCAATCTTTACATCAGTCAACACATAATTATGGTCGTCCACTTCGTATCCTGTCGTGTATACCTCATTCCTTTTTTCCCTCTCTCTTCCTTCTTTTGTGCTTATTGGGTTTATAAGGACAAGCTTTCACAATGACACTCAGAATACTTCATACGTATCATTCTGGGCTCAAAAACACAAGAGTGAGAATAGAAGTTAACCTGTTTGTTGCCAGTTCATAGGTCAGGGGTCAAGGTGAGGGGTGAGGGTGAGGAAAGGTGAGGAGGGAGAGTCAATTAAGTGGGAAGTACACTGTTTGTAAATCTGGAGTAAATGATTCCTCCAAACTATTCCAAGCAACAGAACACCATTATTTTTATTCATCTGGTTCTGTTTCCTGACACAAACTATTCCAAGCAACAGAACACCATTATTTTTATTCATCTGGTTCTGTTTCCTGACATACTTTGGAGGAATCAAGGCACTCCAATGTACCAAAAGTGAATTACCCCCTTAAGGACCAACCCTGTGATCGTGTATGAAAATTGGAGGCTTCTGATTCCTCCTGGCTATAACACGAAACACGCTCCTTCCCTGTAGATGGTGTAATATAGTCAGAATTATGGAGGTAATGAGTCCTTCAAATATTGCCATGAAACACCACCTATATGGAAGGAGCCTGTTTCGTGGCATGGTCAGGAGGAATCAGAAGCCTCCAAATTTTCATACACGATCACAGGGGTCTTTAACAACTAAGGAGGAATGATTGACACACACACATGTATATAGCGACTTCCCACGAGAAAATTACATGAATTCATTTTTCTATTTTCATTATTTATTTTCATTATCATTATATTATTTTTGTAAGATTAAAATATACACCACAAATAAGTCATGTGATTACAGTGACCTCTAGTGGAAACGGACACGAATATAGTCTTTGAGTGTACATACATACGTTATTTGAGCTAAAAATTATGACCTGCTATATTTATATCTTCATACAGTTTCAAGTCATACATCAGTCATATGTATTTACTCACACACACACACACACACACACACACACACGCCATTATAATTATCAATACAATCTTCCTCAATAATGTCAAACTCATAATACTCAAAAACTATATAATTATGGTATTACATTTCAATCTAGTTTGGACATTTTCTAGGTATGGCCCCTCTATTTATGGTAAGGAATGACATCCAGAGTCTCTGCCACTAAGATTTGTCAGCCCAACATGATGAATATTGGCACATTGTGTGTTGGTAGTAAGTAAGTTGCTTTCGTCG
>JAWQEG010002676.1:50000-77733 GCA_033782935.1 Petrolisthes cinctipes | reverse complement strand
GATATACAAGCATCTCTCTCAACCCTCTACAACAAACAGCAAAGGTAATCCCATAATCCCTCACCGGTAATCCCTCAAGCGACGAACCCTGGCAGACTACTAGGCTATAGGTCAGCAGGGCCTCCACGTCACACAGCCTACTATATAGTCTTCTACTCTACAGGCCAACACAACACAACACAACACAACACAAGCGTAGGCAGGAAGCACACGTACAGTTGGACACAGGAATGAGTGGTACAGCCCAAGTGATAGATGGTCAATTTCTCCCAATAATATCAAGTTCCTTATTAGTGCCAAATAGGAGACAGACAGACATCAGGGGCAGAAGTCAGTATTGAGGATGGTAATAAAAAGCAAGTACCTACCTGATAATTATAGACACAGGTTACTCAAATGGGACAAATAGAAGACAGACATCAGGGGCAGAAGTCAGTATTGAGGATGGTAATAAAAAGCAAGTACCTACCTGATAATTATAGACACTGGTTACTCAAATGGGACAAGAAATTTTCACCTGGGCTGTACCACGAATTCCTGCGTCCAACTGTACCATAACCCTTTCCTTTGCCTCACTCCAGGTCCCAGTTCACTCAGAGCAGGGGACCTTTTGATGTTAGTGTCCCCGTCCCCTTGATACACACACACACACACACACACACACAAGGGGGGTTACACATACACACAGACACACACACGCATATGAGGCTTTCCACACTCATACACTCACATGCATAGGGCTTTACACACACACACACACACACACACACACACACACACATGGGGCTTTCCACACACACACACACACACACAGGTCTTTCCGCACACAACACACACAATTACAGTAACTTGAACTATGCCAAGTGAATCGTTAGTCCTATTCTATATTGTACAGTACAGTATATTTCTCTCTTGCTTCCACACCTCTGCTTAAGAACTGGGATAATTGTATGTTGCGTATTGTGTGTGACCTTTGAGTCTATTCCTAATGAGGACGTTTTTATAAAGGAAGAGACTACAATGGATCTTCCTTCACACACGACAACAACATCTTGAAAACACGATAATGTTCATAACAACCCGAGAACGTGATATTAGTGACGTAAATACCATAGAATAAGAAGAAGAGTACCGTATCTTAGAATGGTTCAATATGGTAGATTATTATTATGATAAAAATAATGGTAAATATTGAAAGAATTACCGTTATTCCGTACGGTTTTTCTACCTTCATTACCCACTAATTTAGACCATTCTGAGACTATTTTCTTCTATGGCATTTCCTCCAAAATAATTATGTATTAGAGTTGTCGGTAAAAAAAAAAAAAAAAAAAAAGGTAAAAACATCGTAATACCAACCGGCAATAGATTAGATATTTACTGAGTTGTCATTAATTAAATCTGTAATAGAATAAATTATATATGGTACCGAATAGCAAAACTACAATACAATAATTACGTTGTTACAAGAGTTAATTAAAAGCATGGAACTAAATAATTATGACAAATACAACACAGATTTTAATATCCAGCTGTAAAGATAATTATGTAAGTACTGTAAGTTTTTAAGTTTTAATAGAGTTTCATGCGATATTTAACGTGTACACACTGTCTTTGCATCTTTATCTTCTCTTACCTTACTTGTAGATGCTTCGTGGTTGCTGTGGAATGCAAAATATAACAAAAAATAAAATAATTCCCTGTTTACGCTTGAATATAGTCGTAGTATGTACATTAATTTTTACCATCTTCTTGATATTTTGTCTTGTAGAGATTTTCCCGTTTACTCTTGAACAATCTTTATATAATTTCCCTGTGTGGACTTCAAAATTTCCTAAAAACAGAGAAATTTCCTGCACCTGGCAATACTGCTTGATCAGCTGATTTTTTGTAAACATTTTATTTAGAGGTGATAGTTCTTTACAATGATCAAATTTCACTGTAAAAATCATAACAGCTTGATATATATTATTATCTTTTTATAATATTTAACACTGACTCTATGTTGCATATTTCCGATCTGTGCATACATGTTAATATTATTATTATTATTTTTTTTTTTTTTTTTTAATCATGGCAACTCATCTGTAAACGCTACACAAGTTAATTATCAATGTGTACAGTCGGCAAAAAAAAGTATTGAAACTCCCCGATGGAAAATGATAATTATAGTTATATAAATTTAATTAATGTACGAGTGGCTCCAATACTTCTGTTGCCGACTGTACATATGTTTGTGAAAGCTCAACATAATAGTGCCAGTCAACCTCGGAATTATTTTCTGGGAATAGCTACAAAATTAACGATGATTATTATACACGTAAGCTACAGATTGGATTCTTTCTAAATAATTTTATTTTGGAATGAGCTTAATTAATTCTGGCATATTGTCGAGCCATCTTTAGTTAGTTAGCCCGTAAAACAAACTACGTACTCCCTTTATTATTATTATTATTATTATTATTATTATAGTCCCCTGTGCACCTTAAGCTTTTATTATTATTATTATTATTATTATTATTATAGTCGCCACCTTCAGCTTTTATTATTATTATGATTATTATTATTATTCCTTACCATTTTTCTGCCTCTTCACATTTGTTAGGCCTACAATTAACCAGCTCAGCAACACAATTAAACACACGCATCAAACTATCATAAAAGCCAACAGAGCCCAACAAGCATGCAAACTTGCAAATTAAAAAGGTTCTCGTTCTCTTGTTGGAATCTCTACATGGGTCCTCTCCTCACCAAACACTAGCTAGCTCATACACTCTTGCCCCTTACCACAGGCTGCTGCTGCTGGTGAAAAAGCGATTACGGGAGGGGAGAGGGACAAGGGAAGGGATGGACACCAGCAGCAGCAGGAATTAAGCATGTGTCTCTATGAAAGGGAAAAAGAGAGTGTGGGCTGTATGCAAGGACAGCCCTACATACGTGCATGGTGTTGACGTACGATAGCCTGGTACCGGTACGATGCATGGCTCTATTGTTTGTCTCTGGAGCCATATCGTACCGGTACCACACCATCGTATGCACGACAGATGATCTTGCATACTGCCCTATGATTGAAGTTAAAATAAAAGGGATCGATCGAGGATTCTACTAGATAAAATTACAGTAAACATGCACCAATATTTCTTTTATATATATAGTGAGGAGAGAAGACCAGCAAGCAAGAATATTGGAAATTAAAGAGAAAATTAGGGATTGGTTCGGGTCCTCAGGGTCGCCAAAACCTCTAGTTCAGAGTGTTTCAGTAAATGGATCTGTGGTGGTTGTTTATGTGAGTACAGTGACTGGCGGAAGTGTGGTGGTGTAACGCCCCCTTTAGTATGTGTGTGTGTGTGTGTGTGTGTGTAGGCTATGTATGTATGTATGTATGTATGTTCTTTCCTCACCGCTACTACCATACACACACATTTCTCACGTCAAACAACTCTCACTTTAACACACACACACACACACATTTCTCACGTCAAACAACTCTCACTTTAACACACACACACACACACACACA
Organism: Petrolisthes cinctipes; assembly: GCA_033782935.1. Taxonomy (NCBI): domain Eukaryota; kingdom Metazoa; phylum Arthropoda; class Malacostraca; order Decapoda; family Porcellanidae; genus Petrolisthes; species Petrolisthes cinctipes. The sequence goes on along the minus strand of JAWQEG010002676.1, from coordinate 74,213 downwards.
CACATTTCTCACGTCAAACAACTCTCACTTTAACACACACACACACACACATTTCTCACGTCAAACAAACAACTCTCACTTTAACACACACACACACACACACATTTCTCACGTCAAACAACTCTCACTTTAACACACACACACACATTTCTCACGTCAAACAACTCTCACTTTAACACACACACACACATCTCTCATGTCAAACAACTCTCACTTTAACACACACACACACACACACACATTTCTCACGTCAAATAAACAACTCTCACTTTAGCACACACACACATACATTTCTCACGTCAAATAAACAACTCTCACTTTAACACACACACACACACACACATTTCTCACGTCAAATAAACAACTCTCACTTTAACACACACACACATACATTTCTCACGTCAACTAAACAACTCTCACTTTAACACACACACACACACACACACACACATATCTAAATTACGAACCAAAATGATACATAGTCCAAAAATTAACAAGCAATCATTCCTCATAATTTTTCGAGACCGTGTATTTATTTGAAAGGCATTACAGAATTATTTAGGGGGAGATACTTATTAACCCCGTACATCTGTCCCACAAGACAAACTGCCTATAGTAATAACAGAGAATAATGTAAATGATGTCAGCTGTTGTTGTTTAAAGGTTAATTAAGGTTAGACAGACAGAGAGACAAATTAGGGTTGTCCCAGACCTGACTAGCAACAGAGAGACGGTACGCTCGCTGGGTGTGACTTTAATTTGTACAGCAGTGAGATAATGGAAGACGATAATACCATTACACTAAAAATGTAACAGAGAGAGTTGGGTCGATTCCACAGTCGTATTTGTTTGTAAGCTTCCCAACCAACCACACTGTCTTGTAATTAGGCTTCATTATTTTCCAAAAGCTGCATGAGTATCCGTATTCACAAAATCTATTAAAACAGTAATATAATGATGATCACTGCATAGTTTATTCAGCAAATTCATTATATAATTCACCCATAAGTCATTTACACGGCTAAGATTCTTTGGTTTGCGTGCTTACAAACCACTACAAACTTAGGCTAATACTACTGCTGCTTGTTGAATTTATTGGCTATCTATATTACCAAAGGTCATGAAGCCAATGGTTCCGTTTTATTATATCAATCTATATAATGTCATAAAGTTTTGTCTTCCTCAGAAAACTCATCAGTTTATTTACAATACCCTTGTTATCTGATTAAAAAAAAAAATTCTATGGTGAAAGCTATATATTTCTGTTGAAAGTATTGTTTGTTTGTTTTTTATTCCGATGCCCCTCATAATTCTTACAAAGGAGAGATCTGTACATAATAATTATGTGTATTGTCTCTAATCTCAACGGTAACAGTATAATTATGGTATGGATATGTGACAGTACCTTCAAAACCACACCCATTTAATTACTTCTTTCAACTTTATTACACCATTCATACAAAAGTTGGCACCTATCATTCCTGTGTTTACTTCCTTCTTCCCATGGTCGAGATAATGTAGTATAGGTCAGCCAGACTGGGACTGGGCTCAATTATTAACCAGTCTGTCCAGTTCAGTCAATCTGTCAGCATCTCCTCATCTAGACCACGGTATTCTCTGGACCGTGATCTAGACCTGTGGACCTTGATCTAGTCTACTCGGACCTATTTGGAATTTTGGATGCGTCAGACAAATTAATTAATGAATACTCGATAATACTGTGGTTGTATTTTTTATATTTTCTCTCTCTCAGAAACTAATGCTGTGTGGTTTGTCGTCTAAAAACTCTTGTGCTGTCGATGCACTAACCTGAACTGATTTGCCAACTACTTAATTAGCTAATAGGATTCCATTATTTTTTCTTCATCTTTGTCTGTATGTTTCCTGGCATATTTTGGAGTATCTAACTTTGTAACATACTATTTATCTAACTTGGTAACATTCTATTTAGCTAACCCTGTAACACAACATCTACCTAACTTTGTAACATACTATATCTATCTAACTTGGTAACTTACTATCCATCAACTTGGTAACTTACTATTTATCTACAGTAACTTGGTTATTTACTCCCCATTTAATTAGTAAATTACCCACCTGACTAGCACCCAAACAAGTAAGAAAGCAAGCAAGCAAGCAGGCAGGAAGCGGTTTACAGTTCTCTCAATACCCCCAAGTGCCAATCTCGATTCAATAGTGGCAAATTGAATCCTTCGCAGCCATATGCACTTCCTAGAAAATATTTTCCCACTCGCAGACTAATTTACGAAATATCAGGCCAGCTTGTTTGTCACTTTCACTGAATATACATGTATTGGGGGACAGAATGTGTGTGTGTTAAAAAGTGAAATGTGTTGATATTCAGTGTACAGTATATTATTTAACATTACTTGACAGAATGAGGGACAATATAATTTGAGGAGACTATTCTTCTACCACCATTTGCTATAGTGTAATACTTACTTCCTCTGACCTTAAGATGTGTTGGCGAAACGTCATTATAAATAATTTCTCCAATGTTATTTCCTGATCCAGACTTTGACTTTAGAAACAAAATGAATACGTCAGAAACTGACGAGTAAATGTAAAGCAGAAAAAAGAAGACTGTGTTAAGCCTGTACATTATAATATAAATCCTGTGCTGGTGCTATAGTAATAATAATTTACAATATCCTCCGTACAGAGAGCTGGATATAAGCTTAATTAACAGTCACCAGTAATCAAACAAAACAGAAATGAGAATCAGTTTATTTATAAATTATTTAATTCATTTACAATAATTTACAACCATACACACTGTTAATGAGATTGGTTTCTGAGCATTTAATACAATTATTCTATTTTTACAATCTTACACAGCATTATTTTTATTCCTTTTCATAGAAAGGTACTGACAAGTCAGGATTCATTTTGGTCTAATGTCTGGCGGGTCATTATTAAAAACACATCCCACAAAATAATTATGTAATCAGTGAGGAAATACCTGAAGACTCTCCAAATTACCTGAAACATCAACACGATATACCTTCTTCCCTTAGTCACTGGAAGCCATAAATTACATACAGGAAGCTAATGAAAGGAAAGAAATAAAAGGTCTCGACTTCCAAAGATTAAGGGATGCGGACAGTACAAATAACAACCGTACTGCAATTTTTTTGTTTTTATCAATGATTTTAGTAGATACATGTCAGAATTACTCAACAACATGAATTGTACATTACAAGCATACCGGTAGTTCTATGATCACTGATTGCTACTTTTAATAAATGACGTAACTATTTCTTACTTCAAAATTGTCGTCCACCATACATGTGTCCATTGGCATCTTACTCATCGAACCAATTTCTGTCCCCACGCAGAGAGGACTCCGCATGATCCTTCCTTGATCTGTCCTACACAGAGACATTTGGAACTACTGTACTGTAGATATGAATGAAGGAACAGGAGATTGAACTATTTCACGCACGGGATCAGCCACTGTGAGCTTGGGACAGGTGAATGATGCAGTTCAGCTCTCCAGTCTATAAAATATCCACTAAAACCTGAATCATGGTTGTCGCAAGCTCAAAATCGCTAAGCACGTTACATTTGGTGAACACAGATGGTGAATGAGAGTAATTGCAATGTACAATTTATTTGTATAATTTATAGATCATCATGTACTATAATGGAGCAAATGATGCTGTGACATTACAACTGTCAGAACAAATTAAGTAGATCTTCCTAAAAAAATACAGGAGACTGCACTTCCATACAGAGAAGTTACAAAAAGAAAGATGTCAGACAGAGAGGTGACAAGAGCAAAAGAAATATTTGCACTCTGAAATGCTTCAACCCATAGACACTTCTTTCCTCTTGGCATGTTAACACGCCATATTTCATGACTCACTTGGCATAATTTCAGAGTACTGTACATGAAAAATGGAACTTGTGCTGTGTTGACAAGATAGAGTGGGGAATTTGAACTTGATTCAAACCTTACGTCGTATACACTTCACAATAACAGTATCTACAGTCTTTGACAATAAATTACAAGCATGTACCGTACTTTGATCATTTGAAGAAGGCCAAATTTTAATACCCAAGCGACGACTTCCAAGAAAGTAGGAGCCAGCACAACTTCACATCTCAAGCTCCGGTCCTAGTCACTCAAACCTGCAGCTGTATTTCCTCTGTACAGATATTACCTCATAAAACATACTCTTCACAAACTAGGTACAATACAAGACAAAATAATGGATACTGAAGTAAACACTACACTATACAATGGGGAGAAAGGCATGCGAATAAAGTAGATCTTAATGAAACACCTTTGTCACAAGCATATCAGTAAATATAAATAAATACCTGAGGAAAGTGATACCAATATGTTGGAGCTGCAACCCGAAAACATCAAGCATAATTTGACACAACCATATTATTTGACGGTCTAAACACAGAGGCCACGTTGAGCCTGAATATAAAGAAATATCAGAGAAAAATAATTACTGTACTAGATATACCACTGCCATCCTAACTCCTCCCAAATCCTTAAGTGATAAAAGCATGAACTAGAAAACAAGTATGTACTAAATTATAAATAGGTATTTATGACGATGAAATAATACGTAGAGATCTTTTTTAGCATGAAATAGAAAATATTAAAATGTAAATGCATAACCAGGTGAAGACTTTAAAAAAAATATATATATATCCTGTGCATCAAGGAAATGCTGCTTGCGGGACTTCCCTCCCCACCGTTGGTCAAGAAAGAAACCTCTTTGCATTGAGTGTTAAGAATATTTTAGTGAACTGGAGGTTACTGGTTCCTCCAAACTGTGCTACTGACAGACCACCTAAACTAAGGTATTGTACCCCTATCTTGTTTTATGACAGAGCCTGGAGGAATCTGTGGCTTCCAGTCGTTTCCTCCAAATCATGCCAAAAACTAGACAACTAGAAGTAAGGTAAAGCATATTTTTAGCACATTCTGGAGGAATCAGTGTTCTTCTAATTTACCAACAATCATGACCCCATTGAAGTCACGGTTAGTCAGGAAAATAAAGAGAGAAAATATTGCTGGCTCCTAACAGACAATTTCAATGACACTACAACATGCATCTGTACTTGGAGTAATACTAAGGGCCATAATCAAGAAGAGTATTGGCATGTGCCCAGAGCTTCAGAATGAGGTGGTCAGTTTTTAGTATGCATGAAAATAAGTTACGTTAAATATACCAACTACGACAATATACAGTACGACAACACATTTGTGTACGGGATTTCAAACTAGTGTGCAACTCTTTTTATAAAGTATTAATTCTACCACGGTATAGTCAGTAACAACTGATTAATTTCTGACCTGCCGATAAATTACGGTGTCTGCAAGCACTGGGCCACGATACTGTCCGGTGCTGTTCTTGATTAAGGCTCAGAACCCTCCTTGGTAAAAATACGACTCGATCTGACAAAATACCCGGCATGTACTGAGAGTTAATGTACATTGGTTTCACTTGTGTACTCGAACTAGGTGATGGATTTTAACGGCTTTTCTGGGATACTTGGAGAATATGTACAATAGACAGCTTTGTTTGCATATGTAAAAACCTGTTGCAAAATCTCTTGTAAAAAGGAACAACATGAAAGGAATATCTCACTTCTAATATTATGCATTTTTTGTGACAAATTATATTCTTAGTAAATACTTTATAGTGGAATATGCTACATAAAAGACTTGGATTTACTTTACATGAGATGACTACCAAACTGCATGAATATCTTTAATAAAGTTAACCCTTAAACAATGAGGAAGGAGTTTTGCATCTTGTCCAATTACCACCACACAGCGTTTGTTGTTGGGGGAAGCGCTACAGACGTCCAAAATTTAATTACTATTTAATTTAACTTACCAATAATATCTACTGTACTTTTAAAAATATTATGATTGAAAGTACTGTACACAAAATTATTTAACATACTGCTGGAAAACTCTCATTGCTCAAGGGTTAAAATCAATTCACTTCTTAAAACAGTTATAATCAGCAGGAAAACAAGTATGAAAGCAACTGAAAATTGATGAAAGATGACTGACAAAAAACTGATAAAAGAAAAATAATCTGATGGTAGTGGGTGACACTGGCTAAGCAGAAAAAGAGATGATGATGCTTATATAGTACATAGGAATGGTTTACAGAGAAACTTCCTACTTTTATGTTATAAATAGTAAATTCTTTGTCAACTGTGAAAAGATAGTAGCCAAAATAGACAACTAAAAGGCTGGCAAAGTAGGTCCCAAAATATTCAAACAAGCAGTAAAATTTTTCAAGTTGCACATGCAACAACGATGATAAATATATATGTATATATATACATTTATATATATATATATGATACATTCACAGACTTGGCAAGTTTAGAAACAGGTGTAAGATAATACTGGAAGTGTAACAATCCAGGCAACTCTCAACAACCAAGTTCCAATAAGATTTCCTACACACACTTTAGAAATGATCTTATTGGAGCTCTGGCAATACAAGTTCAGAGTTGACCTTTGTGTCACATTTGTACCTTGTTGAGTTTCATTCACTGTGAATATGAAAGGAAATTAGCAGTGAATTGTTCACATGCCAATAATCTAGGCTGTAGTTCATGAGTGAAAGTGTAGCACAGGAGAAGACCAAACAGGTGGGCCACAGTTAATTACAGAAATCCTAATGTAAGCAATTCTGGACAGTGTGACATTTTTCAAATTCAATGTATTCTTAACATCAGCCATTAACATACTACTAGAGAAGTCCAATCAGCCAATTCTTGAAATACACAAAACATAAATGTAAATATTGGTATCAGTCCTGCCAGTCCTAAACACTGGATATAAATATCATTATACATTTCTATTGTAAAATCAAATATTTCAATCTTTGTCGATAAACCTTACTAAGGGGTACATAATTTTATTCTACTTCTTACCAACACAAATAGTATTACTAAAAGTCAGCACATACCATGCCTCTCAAAAAATACAAATGAAAATACTTTATCAAACTGTACTACTCATGCAATACCTTAAAGAGTGGCACCTTCTGATTAGGATAATTCTTCCACGGGGACAATTAACTTATAAATCATGAGCTGTGTACTGCCAGGCTTATATACTCCTGACTACACAACTGTCTGGGCCAGTGGGATTTTCTCTCCGCTTGGATACAAATGGGGTCATAATACAGTTTCTTTACATCTCTGGTTATTGAGTGGGATATACAATCTGAGGAAGTCAATTATATTTATTTAATCCTGCAAAGGAACGATGCCCAGAAAGAAAAACCAATCTCGAGTGGAATCATTAGATCACAGAAGCTCTGATGCTTTGTAACTTGTTCACATTTCACTTTAGCAGGTGTTAGAGCAATGGCAAAGAAACCTTACCTTTACATTACAATGGCAACAATAATGCCATATTACATCAATGTCTGATGTGGACTGATCAACTTTCCTACGTCCGCCCACTCACCTGGACTGTATTCAACCCTGACTTCAATCTTCCTCTGAGCCAGACTTAGTAAAGAAACTGTATGCCTTGACCGTACAGCAGCACCTTACAGGCTGATATGAGCTCTTGAATGTACGTAACTGCTAATAGTACCATCACTGTTGTGCAACATCAATTCACTGATATGAATTGTAGAGTAGTATGACTGCTTGCTTGTAAATAATAGTTTAAGTCCTTTGTTCAATTCAATTGGCTGGGAATACGGAAGGTCAATATCGAACAAAATAATCTGAATTTGTGATTGTCAATAAGTATATGATGCCATGGATATCTGAGATTCAAATTAATCATTAAATTAGCTACCCACACAGAATATATTATTATTATTATTGCCTATCATATATTTTTGCTTAAACAATATTTATAAACAATTACATGCATACCTGGCCTATGTCACTTCACACAAATATGATATAATCCCTTGGCTTATGAACTAGACTAATATATATGTCAGGTAGCTCTTTCATTACCAAAACAAAAAAATAATATATATGTATATGTAGAAAAAGAAGTTTTGGCACCTCAAAAATGGGGTGCAACACAAACAGACAGAATGTAGATGAAAACACCACTTATGGAGGAGCCTTCACTGACTATCATTACATTACTATTTCTTTACATCCAAGGGCCATATTCCTAGTCAACCCTGAGAAAAAACTACCAACTACAGTACAGTATACCGTTAGTACCGAAAGAAGGTACCTTTTACTTTAAAACTCTATAATATGTCATAAGACCGACCGTGTCAATATTCTGATCGCACCCTCTGGCGATATTCAAAATGCTTCAAAATTCTGCATGAATTACTAGAAATATGTCTCGCAAGCACCTGTCGTGACATATCACTAAAAGTTTCTCCTCAGCAGCTGCTGTTTTCATCTACATCAGAAAAAAAAAAAAAGATGCTCAATTTAGGCTGAAGTGCAGCAGACTTCAAATTTGGTCCTCTACACTGAGATTCTAGACATAAAGCACAACAAGACAGACATCTTACTGCCTCAAAACACAACCAAAGCTTCCTCAAGTCTCTAATACTTTATAAATCCAGCTTATTCTAGTTATTACTTCCATCATACCTTTATGAAAGGTACAGGGTATACTATGGACACAGAAAACACGCAATGCACAGTATATCCCTCATTAAATTCACAGAAATTACCAAGTAGACAAATATGCCTTGCAAATGAGCTGAAGCTTTGCAACTACAACCACTACAGATACGCTACAAACTCATCATATTGAAAAACAATCCCTCAGAAATCAAAATTAAGAGTAAATTGTCTAAAATACTCTCCATTCAAGTGTGACCAAGATCTTCAAAGTGCAGGTACTCTAGCCTCACCACAAGTTGCTACAGATAAAGAGGCCAAGATGTTGTAGGTGAAATGGAAGTTACCGATTCCTCGTAACTGTGCCAAGAAATCCAATTCTTCAGTACAAAATTTATCATTTGTTCTGTGGTACAATTTAAAGGAATAAGTAATGTCCAATCCACATACATGATTACAGGGCCCATACCAGGATGTCATTGCCTTAGTGCCTTGCAATGGTTTTTTTTTTTTTTTTTTCTTATTTTTCCAGGACACTTCTGTGGTGTTTGGTGTGGTGTGTTCTGTGATAGTCGGGTTGTGTTGATGCCTGCTCACTAGCTACAGATGCAAGTCACAGTCATTTATTTTAGTTTAGTATAAATGATACCTTGGCATTAAGGAAAATATCAAACTATTGATGGGTTACTGTTCACCAAACAATAAAGTTCATCTATTTTGGTCCCTGAGCCAACATTATGAAATTGAGATAGTTAAATGACAGAAAACAAGAAGATACCTCAATAACGAAAAGAAATGCGAATGAATAAATTTTGAAACAAATAACAAAAATAGTACAGTATACTGTGAAAAAATACATATTAGTGGTTATATGCAAGCAAATAATATGTGAAGGTCCATAATGTTTGCAAGCATATGAACTGTGATTTTACTACATTTCTTGACATTGTGGTAGTATTTTGTCAAGCTAGAAATGTCCTTGAGAACTTGGAAATATTAACTATGAATGACTGGATAGATGGGTAAGCACCTCTCACACTACTGGCTGTAACAAGATTGTAAGTAATGTGTAACCTATTCCAGTGACCTGCAATACATATCAACACCTGTAATCTGCAACTCCCCTAATGCACCAGCTGAATTGTCCAAATTATGTACCATTGTCATGGAATGATTAAGACTACTCTGACACTACAACTACTCAAATGTTACAGCCCGTGGTGGAAACATTTCAGGTCCAAGGTTTGTATTGTTCTATGTATCAAGCTAATCTTAAATTCTTACCAACATTTACAAGCTTTTCAATCATAGAAAATCAATGAACAAAATGTACTCTGGCTTTGTTTGCTATAATGCACCTAAAAAGAATTAATATAGAAAGGTGACAGAATGCATTACCATAGCATGCACAGATTTATATATAAAGACATTGCACAGGAAGAGGAAGTGTGACAGCAGAGGAAGAGTCACTCATGACTACACAAAAACACTATAATCAGTAATAAGTACAGAGAGCAATCTTAATGTGTAAATGATAAACATGTAAAAATGGATGACATACAAGCGGTCTAGCACCACCTACAAAGGGAATGTTTTTATACAGACCACCATCAACAATTTTTAACAAGTATAGTATTTACGTAGGAAAGGTTGGATGGCGAGGATGGCAGTGTGTAAAAAAAATATATATAAAAAAATGAAATAGAAGAAACACCAATGCAAGGAGGGGAAAAAACAAGTATTAACAAACAAGACTAGATTGTTATATTACATTGTGTGGCTAAAAAGAGCCACTTTAGTACTTGAAACAGGTTCATTTCAAGTGTGAGGGTGAGTGTCGGTGGAGCACCAACACGTGAGCTGCAGGTGGCCTGGCCAGCCAAGTGTCCCACTCCCTAATTCTGGTTGCAAGAGCTCACCAGAGTACAAAACATCACAGATAAATACAAAAAAAGTCTCTTCAGCATGCACTTGTATCACACAAGAGACAAAATGTAAGCGTATAGGAGGGCCTGCTATATAACTGCACTACTGCCTCTTTTCTTCTCCACTTTTGTCATGGTTCACTAGTGCACACTAGTGAAGAGCTACATATCACACAATAACAGATATTGTCTCACAATATCACTGCACACTGGAGCAACACTTGTCTACATAGTAACAAATTTGTAATTAATTTACTAAACAACCAAATACATGGCCCCTCAATCATCAAGAACTACACATAACAGAGATGGGCTCTTTGTGCCACTGTTGTACAATGGTCCATCTTGGGTTATGAGTGGAGTATCACTGGGAACCAAAACCTGAGCATTTGATGTGGCTGCTGGGGGCATCATCTCCCCGATGTCTGTGACCCCCGTCATGGCCACACCAGCTCCACTAGCAGCCATGGCCACACTGGATTTGGCTGAAGGTTCCACTTGTGACACTCGCACTGGTCCACTGGAGGTTGGAGGCCAGACACCAGCTGGACGTACTTTGACGTAATTGTTGTTGTTGTTGTTGTGGCACACGGGCCTATTGCTCCAGAAGGGTACAGCGACAGTGGCCACTTGGGGTAGGGGTGAGGGCTGTGTAGGGCCCCCTGGGAACCCCTCTGTGCCCCCTGCTGACAAACTTATGGGCAGGGCTGAAGAGGGCTGACCCCCTGCCCCAGTAGGTCAGGAGGGTTCCTTCTCCTGTTGTAGGACAAATGTGGACCTCCCTCCTTGTACTGCAGTTTGGCTAGACCCTAAAAGCTTTAGAGACAGCCCGCCACTCCCACCGCCTACTGACGCCCCGCCTCCTTTCCCTTGTTGTAGTCGGTTTAGAACCTGGAAAACATTTTAAAAATATAAGAATCATGAGTTGAGGCTGGTGTGGTAGACATAGTTTCTCAAAAAAGAAGAAAGGGGAGCCAGGTGGGGTGAATGTGTGAAATTAGTCACCATAAAGTTGAGCTATCTTTGGTTTATTTCTTTATCATCAACTCAGAACACCTCAGGTACAGTATGTGAAATATCTGACCTGTTGTACTTGAGCTAAGGTGAGATTGGTGGTGCCGCTGCCAGTGACCGCAGAGGTGAGGTAGGTCACCTGGCCGGGAGGAGCAAGCCCTGCCGTACTACCAGTGCTCACCGGTACTCCTCCTCCACCACTGCTTCCGGACCCCACCATGGTGTTCACTCCACTCCCACTCACTGCAAGAATAAACAAAATTCAGTGACACACTCTCAATTTAAACTTCACTCCTAATTACTGTAAAGGAAACCATAACCTGCACCATAAAATGGGGGAAGAGAAAAGAGTATAATTTTCATAGTGTAAAATAGGCCTAACATAATATTCTAGCAAAATTAAAACCAACATCTTTACCTTTGGCAGGGTTTGTGACAAATCTTGTAGCAGCATCCCCAAAAGCATTACTGTGAAGCTCTAATCGGATACCAGCACCATCACTTTTGATCGATTTCGCTAACGCATCGGATATCACTATACCACTCGGTAGGCCGGATGCCCCAAGGAATATGTTGGGATTGTCACTACTGCCGGGCCGTGTGTCTGTCACCGTAGCCTCCCTCCCGAAGGTGGCAGGAGTCGAGGGATTAATTCTAATGGGCTGAGTGGTTGAGTTTCTCATTCCTGCGATTGCCACATTACTTAGGGTTATGGTCTGGTTGTTCGATAGGCCATTTTGGAAGCTGACAACGACAGGAATATGTCCTTTGTTCCCTTCAAGTTGTACAACATTGCCCACAATATTTATAGCACCATCATTAGTTTTCACCTTTTTATTTTTATTTTTGGCACTAGTAATGGGAGCAGTATTATTTTTCAAGGCCTCACTCTGCGTGGGTCTTTTCAAGGTGGCGGTCATTGCACTGCTATTTACCAGTCCCATACTGTTGCCAACATGAATGTGGCCATTATACCCCGTGCTCACACTTATGCCGTCTTTGCTACCCGAGCCGGAAGGAACGGTCAGTTGTAGTTTCTTGGCCAGCAAGGGTTTCACATTAACATATCTCTCCTGAGTCCCACCGATGTTCAAAGTATTGCCGATACTCGAGTCAGTCAGCACAGTGCCAGGATGGGGCTTCTTCAGGGCATTGCTAAACGCACTTCTTAATAGGTCTGCCCGATGGTCTGTTGACAGGTACCCACCCAGTCTTCTACAGTTGTATGAACATGTCTGAAAAATTTATTGTGTGTTAATTTCTGTATGAAATAAAAAAATTACCACTGCATTTAGCATTGCACATTACAATAAAATTTACAACAAAATGAAATACTACAAATCTTTAACAATAATGATGGTAAAAGATCATGTATACTTAAGCTTTATGCAGTACACAGGGTGAGCCTTTAATCATCTTCCACACTACTTAATGTTTGGAGGTAATATCTGTCACATACTGCAAGTTATATTGTTAGAAAGCAAAAAATGCAATATGTTTAAAGCTAAATTCCCCCAGGCATCTGCATCTTTTATAAAGGCCTTCAACATCACCATACTTCAACGCAGGAAAATATTACTGTAATGCTTAAAATATGTAATTATTCAGACAAAATATGTATTCAACACTCACTCACATCAGCTTGACCATTACTAACAATGGTCTTTCTTAATGTAGCTATTATATAACTATGTTCTGATACAGAAACTGTATTGACAATTATTAACTTCTGAAACTAATAAGACCACACTTTAAAAGGCTACACTGTACATAAAAATTTTGTGTACAATTTATATATTGTATCACTACACAGTAATATAATTTCATGAAAGTGAATTCACTAAGTTATTAAAACTCAGACTGGTGTGATAAAGCTTTTAGTCATGACCACAATTAATCTGGTGTTAATATCTAGGTAAAATATTGTAAATAACTCACAGCAATAGGCTTGGGTGGCTCTCGAACATAAAAATTATCTGCAGGTACGAGGGCCGGAGGAATCCTAGAGGTAGGTGGCCAGTATGCAGGGGAGGGAGGCGTGGCATGGGGGTGTGACGGGGTGCTTGGGGGGTCCATGGGATGGTGAATAGGGGGGTTGGGAGAAGGGTCACCCGGAGTCACTAAAGTGGTCGCGTTGCCCCCCAGAGACTTTACGAGGAGAGGGGAGGTGGCAGCGGGACCCCCCACCACCATCCCACCACTGCCGGTGGTGGCCATGACCGGCCCACGGGGAGGGGTGCCCTGCAACACACAGCCACATGCCAACCAACACAGCACACAACAAAACCTCAAATCATAATTAACTCTCAATCATTGCTGAGATTTATGTCCCTAACATGAAAAATAACAGGTTATGTCATTTTAAACCATGAAAGTAAAGGTATTTCCATTCTGTAAACTACAGAGGAAATAACCTATTTGCTAAAATTAGATGTGAAAATAAATATGATTACATATCAAGGTTGTTCAAAACTAGTGTGAACTATTTTCAAAACATGTCCAAGGCAAACTGTATTAGCAAAGGGATGATGAGGCAACAACTGACAAATAAAAAATGCATGGTTGACTTATTACAGTATTAAATAGTCAGCACACCAAGCAGGATAAAATTGTGGATTAACAAGCAGCTGGACATACCTGTATGAGACTGGCAGCTGTATCTGGTGGCTTGGCTGCTCTGGTTTGTGCCTCCTTGGCTGCTCGGTGCTCCATGAGAAGGTCGTCAAACTTTTTAGATCTTCCAGGGACCGCTCGTCGAAGGGACATGGAGTGAGCCTTGCAGGTGAGTGAGCGAGTGCAGGGTTTGCCCGTCTCTACCACAACCACTCCACAATGAACTTCAGGGTCGTATTCTCGATCCTTCAGTGGTAAAAGCTTCCTCTCACCTGGTTTCTTCTTTTTGGTGGATTTCTTGGGTGATGGTGTAGGGGGTACAGGAGTAAGGGTTGATGTGCCAGAGGAAGTGTGTTGTGCTGGAGTGTGTGTTGGTGTGTGTGCAGGTGTGTGAGTTGGAGTGTGAGAAGGTGTGTGTGCCTGTGAGGATGAAGGTGGTCCAGGAGACACCAACTGAGGTCCTGATGTCACTACTGGATTTTTCAAGGTGGCAGCTAATGTGGGCATGGATATGGAAGGTTGAGAGGAGGCTGTAGTGACTGCTGGTTGTGTTCCTCCACCTATGACCACTGTAATACCCTGGGTGTTAGTTGCTGCTGTTGAAGTAGCAGTGTGGGTGGTGTTGGTGGAGGCTGGCTGTGCAGCAACAGATGGGGAAGGGGCTGGAGTTGATGTAGGCTGTTGCAGTAGACCTGCCAGCTGTGACTCTAAGCCAGAATTTCCATTCTGGCACAACTGAGTAATTGAATTCACAGCATTTTTTAGTTCATCACACTGAGATGAAATTTTTTCTATTTCATCAAAACTAAAGGATTCAACAGGTACTTCAATAAGATCAGACTGAGTACTATTTGTGTACTGCCCCTGAATATCCACTGTCACACCCTCTATATTCTGTACACACGGGTCTGCTTCAGATAGCACTTCATTTGTGATCTGTTCCAGGACAGGCATTGATAATTGTTCACTACTGTAAGTCTGTGGTAACACCTTTTCAATACTTAGTTCAGGAGGTTCCGTGGGCTCAACATAATTAGTTGTATTTACACTTTGTTGATCAATGTATGTTAAACTCCCACTTTCACCTAAGTAGCACTGAGAATTATTGGGAAGAACAGTTTGTGTCAAGTCTGAGGTTTCTGGCGTAGCATTTAGCACGGCATTAAGGTCAGACTCACTCACAGTAGCAAGTAAATCTGCTTGTATCTGATTTAAAGTTGCCATAGACATGTGGCTCATGGACACCTGCACTGACCCCAGAGCAGGTGTGTTGACCATCATGCCTTGTCTAGTACCACTACTAGTGACACACCCGGCTGCTTGACCTTGTGCCTCTACCACTATGTCGTGGGACCCAACCAACCCTGCGTCCAGGTCCATTGAGGAACTTGATATCAGGTTCTGAGAGGCTGTGAGAGCTTCTGCCTCAGCCTGAAGCATTGCTGATATCTTATTGACTTCTTCCTCCACACTTGATGGAGTTTGAGTTATAAGAGGAATTCCCACTACAGAAGAACCTGTCATGGTGGGAGATGGCCCACTTAGAGTCACCATTCCTTGATGTTGCTGTACACTAGGACAAGTAACACTGGGTGGTCCCACACTTGGTGGTCCTACACTGGGTGGACCAATACTTGGTGGCCCAACACTAGGAGGACCAACACTAGGAGGGCCTATACTGGGTGGTCCTATAGTGGGTGGAGGCCCAGAGTGTGTTGGAGGGTGGGGCATAGTGTGGTGGGGAGGCTCAGGTGGAGCTGGCGGAGGTAAGGTGGTAGCTAAGGACTGTGGTGGAGGTACCAAGTCCAAACCACCATCAAGTCCATCTTCTGTGCTGGCCTCTGTCTTGAGTGAGGTGACTGACATGTTGGTCGGGGAAGGCAATAGTTCACATCCAGGAGACTCAGGTAATACCCCAACTCTGCTGTTACTACTCATACTATTGCTGCTTAGGCTTGTGCTGCTACTACTGCTGCTGCTGCTGCTGCTGCTACTACTGCTGCTGCTGCTGCTGCTGCTGTTACTATTGCTACCACTGGTGCCAGTATCTCCCGACATATGAGAGTTATGACTCCCACCCAGTGAATCGCTATCAATTCTTCCCTCAAGCTTTACAACGGGGTTTGTATGGTGTCCTCGGTTTCTGGATTTGGAAGTCTTGTTGCCTGATGACACTGATCCTCGAGCTCCTCCAGAAGGTTTGACTGGAGATATCACACCTCCATGGCGGAGCTCTGAGGAGAAACACAAAAACATTTAGCACACTAGAAAATTAGCTAGATATTATCATTCTGTATAAAATATTGTAATACTGTACTGGAGACATCAAATTGCATTAAATATTTGTCACTATTTTAGAAGTAAGATTCATGTAACAAAGTTCCTTACCCTTTGTATACCTTACAAGAGGGTTCTATGTGTAAGCAATATACATCACTTTTTTTACCTGCTAAATCATGCATAAAAGTTAATTACACGATTTAATAATACAAAAATGAAGATTCCTCTGCCTGCTATGATCTTCAGCTCAAAGCTGAAACAAAAATAAGCTTTCTACCTGAACTTCATTTACTGTGTGGTAACAGATGTTAACAAATAATATTCCCGAACATATTCAGTCAGCATACCTATATCCTACAGCCAGACCTCTATTAGTCCACATTCTTAGTATCTTATCACATTTGGGAAAAACTGTTATGTCTCCTTAATTCTTCCAACAACGTCGTTCCACTATGCCTCCCCAAAAGAAACAGCAGGTCTTCCTGGGTTCATACAGTAACTTCTCAAAGACAAAAACAATTGGATTCAAGCTCTGAGATTTGAGAGACCATCTTTGATGGCCACAACCACTCAACATACAGAAGCCATTACCAGTGGATACTCTCCATGCTGATATAGTATAGTGTACTCTGTAGGGACACTGGATTGGAAAGGTACTACTCACAAGGCAATATATACCACCAAGAAACCAGGGTAAGGGTATTCATACATTAATACATAAATGTAAAAGACCTATCAGTGATTCTCTCTATGCCATGAATAATATCACAGCCATACTTTGCTTCAAACATCAACAAACCACAGGATTATGGCAGATTTTGACAGTTTTAGGCCACATATTCAACATATGTGCAGAGAAACCTTTTCCTGAAACTGACACAGATTCCAGGAGTGCAGAATGGCTGGGAAGACTGATCCTTTCATCTAACTTCTCTGTCATAAAAAATAAATGGTCTTAAAACAAGAATTACGAGATAAATAACACAGTATAACAGAAAAAAAAACTATTACATAAAGCAATCCAATCTTGGACTCAGAGTATTCACCTAAGATAAGCCATCTTATTAACCACATCCTCTTACTTCTAGAAAACAAATCCCACCCCTGGCTAAGAACCACTCCTCTGTAGACAGCCATAGCTCTTAAAGATATATAATGTATTCCAGGCTTAAAACATTGGTGCATCCTTTTGTCTCTCCTAAAAATTTTTTTTTTTTTTTTTTACAAAGCCATCTCTTCATTTTATTCTTTGTTTTGTCACTTAAGAAACAGCATATATTGCAATGGATATTTGTTTACCAATCAATCATATT
Source organism: Petrolisthes cinctipes (assembly GCA_033782935.1). Lineage (NCBI taxonomy): Eukaryota > Metazoa > Arthropoda > Malacostraca > Decapoda > Porcellanidae > Petrolisthes > Petrolisthes cinctipes. The sequence continues at coordinate 56,491 of JAWQEG010002676.1, read as the reverse complement.
TCAATTAGAAGTTTGACTAATGTGAGAATATTTCATGAAAATGGAGTTGCCAAAAGTTGCTACACCCTCAATCAACATTTAACACTTTCATTTCATGCATCTGTACTCATCCAATTAACTGGTGTTCATTCATTGCACTCACTCTTACTACATACCATTACTACATCTGTTTAATGTTATTGTATGTGCAGTGCTACATTTCTTATTTATAGTGAATGTAACAGTACTCACTAGACACACAAAGATCTTTGGGATTTGAAAGTGTTGGCAATTTATCCAAAGTTTAAAAGTCGCTGTTTGTTTGTGTCCATTCACATAACTGATTGTGTAATACAAACATCAATTGCTCGCCTTTGTGATGAGCTGAATACCAACGCTAATGAAGAGGATGACCCACCAAGTAAACGAAAGAGATGATACAGCAACGGGTTCAACAACTAGCACAAGCACACCACACTGACTGAGGTAATGAACTTAATTCTTCTCTCTGGTAGTGATGATGGACACAGCTAGAAAGAGTTTGAAATACTGAAGGGACACAAGTTATTACAAAATCTACTACAGTACTGTACTTGCAAATATTAACTGAGTTTATTAATTATTGTACTATCATTCAGTTAATATCTTCGGTGTCGGGAGAAATAACCTCGGTGAGCTTCTGATATTTCATGTTCGGCCACTTTGACCCAGGAAGGTATATTTTACCACATACCTATTAGTCAATGCATTTCACTCCTCTACATCTGTTGCTCTTTCTTTCCATTAAAAAAAAGGCATTGAGTTCGAATTCAGCTGGATGACATTTCCGCAACTTGTGCTACGTATTTCTATGATGCTGTACTTACCCCTTCATGTTTTGTGTTCATAAGAGAGATCCACATCCAACTTTCCTTCATATGAGGTGTGTTATTGGTACCCAGCCCGTCTGACGTCAATTTTTCTTACAGCTGCATCTAATTTTGATGCGGTTTTACTATAATTTATAAGACCGAAATGTGACTATCACTCCAAGGCAGCCAAGAAAACTGAACAATACTTGTAAGAAATATATAGTATACCATACACACAACAAAGAAGTTACAATCCAGGCTAAATAACCTTCCGAGAAGTGACGATGAAATTTTGAAGTATCTGAAAACATAAGGTGAGCTAAATATACAGGTATGCACAAAGTTCTCCAGGCACCAGCCTATCCTAAACTCTACAAATCATATAATTTTGTCAACTGAAAACTGTGCACAAACCTATATGCTGCTTCAAGGCCTGTGGCTTTATGGTATGCCCACACACGTCACAAACCACAAGGTAGAAATCTTCCCAGCGAGGACAGTATCCATATATTGGCATTTCTGAAAGACATATGCAGGTGTGAAACAGTGGATGACACTCCACATAAATAACTTGTGATAAAATTTAAAGGAAAACAGCATAATGTCATCTGAATACAGTACTTTATCATACAGCTTCACACTAATTTGGATAATTTCATGTGATGTCTAGAATGTAGGTGTATGTCGGGGAATTAAACTCAGTGTGGTAAAAAAAAAAGTTAATTGGCTCATCACTTGAAGCTGTATTGCAAAAGTTATGAACTACACATTCATATATGTAGCACAGACAAATCCCTGAAAAGAATGTTGCAGAATATTACAGCTTCTCACTATCCTGTTATACAAATATTTTATACTCCTATAAAAGGAGCTTCTGTGTCACAAATGACAGTTCCCTTTACTATTCATCATGATAATTTCATTCCAGTAATGAACCTCAAAATTATCAAAGTATATTGTCAAGGTCACAAGTATAGTACAGTACTGTAAATAAAAAATTTAGAGCCATTGCCATTTTTTTTTTCTTGAAACTCGATCTGAGTTTTTAAACACTTTCCACAGTACATGCCCCAAAGGAATATTAAGTGCTATTCTAAATTAAAATCTCTGGTGTCAAATTAATTTACAATTTTCATTCAGGGTATATTCCGCAAAAGTAGAGTGATATTCAAGTTACACAATAGCTTTACTCTGGGTAATGTGTGCAAAATATGCAACTAACTAAAGAGTTCATGTCTCTAAATTATGAGGTTGTTGAAAAACATCATGAAAAGAAGGTAGAAACTATGAATAGCTTCATGCTTCCAAACATATTCTAATCTGGCACCATGTTGATATATCACATACAGTAGAGCATCTTAATATGGCCGGGACATCACATTCACCACCAGAGACAGACAGGAGGCCTACTTTTTTTTAGGCTGTGTCAGACATCACATGCACTGTACTTTTACTCTCATATTATCATACAATAAATTATGTACTCAAAATATTTGGTGAAATACCACAAACATAACAGACTCGTCAGTAGGGATTTGACAAGATCTTAGATAATGACTCATGTTATGTTAGATTATGAAATCACCCACCTTTATCAATGTCAACATTCCTAATTCTTCTGAACTAGCTTATCTGTACCGCACTTCCTCTCTCAAACTACAGGTATTTTTGGCAATGCCCAGCCATCCTATATCTACCCAAACTCTTTACTCTACACTTTGGTCTTATTCTGTATGGTACAGTACAATCTCTGGACCATGTCTCTCTATGTTCATTCAGTTCAAGAGTTTGTAAAATACTCTGACCCTGCCAAGGCTTTACATCCATAGTGTATTATATGATTTATACCTCCACTAAAGTCACCTTCATCGACTCCATTTCCCTTTCTACTAAAACAGCTTAATTCTTTAAAAGTGCATCACAAGTTCTCAAATCTCAACTGAATATCCATCAATCAATATCTATAATGCTGATGTTATGGTCATTCCTTAATACTTCTCAAGAAGGTGATGACTCCAGCAAAAGTATCACATCTATTCCTACTATATATACATTTGCTTTATTAATAACTTGTCATCCATATCCCTCACTCTTTTCTGAACCATTCCACAGTCGCCCTGAAGAAGGTTACACAAGGCCCCTCACAGGAGAGCTATTTGTTCCATCAATGGTTATTCACCCACCAAGTCCTCAAACAGATATCCCCGATTATTCCACATCAACTCTAATAGTAGACGAAAAAGATAACCAGGGGTCCAAGTTCCCTCTGGGATACCAACTGATTTGTTCCAGTCAGCCAGCACCATACATTGTACAGCAAAATTAGTAGGCTTCCTCATCTGGTGATAAGTCATATGTATCCTGACACCTGTGGACACTGGATTATAAAAGCTCATCACTTATGTTATACAGTATACCATATAAACTGTATACATTTTATGCTGAACTATAGACCCTCAATATACAAAGAATGCATACTTGTATCCACCACTTCATATTAAACTTAGTCCCTACCAAATGTTTACTCAGGCTTCCGTTATTCAGTACCATACAGACTAAAAAATTATTAACTGAGCCTGTGTTAAAAGGATAGTGTTAAATTTAATCATCTTATATCATAGGCCTACTGTACAGACTGATTTAGATCTAACTGGTAATCTTTAATTTTTACCGGCTCCTGTAGGACTACAGGTTCAATTTACCTTATTCAATACTGTATTCAGTTTGTATAGAAAAAATACTTCTAAGTCATGTGCAGTTATTCAAGGACGAGAAGAAAACCCACACTGGCAGATGGTGGCCAGTGTGGGTTTTCTTCTCTTCATAGACAGTCACAGAGTGATTCCTCCAGCCCAGGTATTCAAGGCTTTGATAATTCCGTTTGTGTGGTGTTTGAAGGACGTGTGGGGATCAAGTGATAGGCCAAGAAGCATTGTGCACAAATATACCTCTATGATCATTCAATTAATTCCCAATAGCTATCATTGTAATGAAGTAGCTACTATATATAACATGAATATGCTTTTCTTTCCCTTGTACATGTATATAGAGTATTAAAGTTGGATACTTACCATCATTCCTTCCTTCTTTGGATATGTACAGCAAAAACTGTTCATCTCTCTTGAAGAAATACTGTACCGTATTCTGTATCAGTCAGCTGAGATACGTTATCAGAGTTTCCTCCATGCAAGAATACAATTAATGACAGCCCTGTACTAACACACCACTACCTACTATGATACTAATAACCTTATTACCATATCTTACAAAAAAAAAAAAAAAAAAACAACTCTTTTACGAGATGTACCAAGAGTTACTGCGACTCACACACTAAACAAAACATAACGGTAAAAAAATAAAATAAAATCACGGATCGGACTCATTGTTCCCACCCTTTTGGGGATCCAAGTGACAAGCAATTTGGCAGATACCATTGGAATTAAAGAATGCTAAAAAAAATATATAAAGATCGGACACCCTTAATTTTGATGCCACACTCTCACCCACCAAAGCCTTATTGTGGGACTGGGTGTGGTAGAAGCCAGGGATTTTTTTTTTTTTTTTGCGAGTGCCACTACTACATTCCAAAGAAGTAGCCACCCCTGGGAGATACTCCCCCCCCCAAGGGGTTCTGTGTAGCAAATGAGTGGCAGGAAAAACCATAAGCATTGGTGAGGTGATACAAATAATAAAAACATAAAAAAATGGTGGACCTATTGTTATGAAGTAAAATCAACCGAACCAGACATCTATTGTAAGCTGTACAGATACGTTAAGTATAGCATCTGCTCTTCTAAACCAAGCATGCTGTAGGTTTAGCCTTACCCAACGTGTATTTTAAGATGACTTGACCTTTGGATTCACAACGCAACCCTTGTCGTCAAAAACACACAAATTACGGATGTTGCCCAGTAACACTGCTAAATACGAACTAGTGGCGTTATGCATGTAAAACGATGGTAACTACCTTAACTGTGTGTGTCATGCTCCAACATCAATTAAGCAAGCAACATCGATGATAAATTTTAAAAAAAATAGAAAAATAGAAAAACCTTGTTCACAACCTCAGAATCAACCTTGAAAATATATGAAGACTAAAAACAATATGCTCTCTTTGGCTAAACTACTTGTCTACATCACAGGCTCTATATATATAACCCTCTGACCCACCCATGACAGACCTAACTTGGAAAATTTTGGAAATTCCCCAATGTGGGAAAAAAATATCACCTAACACCATTTATCTCCCATCATAACATGTATCATAGGCAGTGTTTTAATATTAATCTAATCTACGTGCCATGGAATTAATGGTATTGATAATAATAATTACAATGTAGTTATATTGTTAATAATGATAAATAACATGAATACACATCATTTAATCTCTCATCAAAACATGTATTATATTATGTGCTCTAGTATTAATCTAATAAACATACAATGAAACTAATGACGTAAATAATAATAATACTAATAATGATATATGATAATAATAATGTTAAATAATGATGAATAACACGACTTGACATCATTTCACCACCCACCACCACATTAATTACACTCTCAGCTCTAATATAAATCTAATCTACATGCCATGGAATTAATAGTGTAAATAATAATGATAATAACATGGTTAAGGCTACGAGGTAAACAAGGTGGTGGTGGTGGTGTTGCTTTTGTTAATAGGTTAGGTGCCACCCCAGATTCCCTACACTCATTTTACCCTTTTTCCCTTATTTACAACGCCTGACATACACTTACCTTCTCTTTTAAGACGAGTTGTAGTGGATTCACGCCTAGATTTCGTGTTTTCGTCATCCTCTGAGTCACCTAGAACGAATAATAACGTTAAATTTAGGACAACACTCGTCGTATTTTCACGTGCGAGGCCCCACTTTCCACCTCATTATTTCATCTTATTATCGGCTTTAGCACCGTATCTTTACCTTTATCACCTATTTAAACCATCACACTTACTTGTGGGACTACTCAAGCCAAGCCTTTCCGCCCATAGGGACCATTTTTGCCCTTCAAAATTCGTAAGGCTGTCATCCAAGGCAGCCATCTTCACTTTTTCCACTGAGTAGTTGCCGTGACGTCACAGGCCAAAATGTCGAATGCGTACAACAATTCCCAAACACACATTAAAATTAAGCACCCATATGGACTACTCATTCTGTCATGGGCTACGGTGTGACCATATGTAATTTACGGTGACCCACTATGGACTCGTGATATAACCCTGTCTTAGAATTAGGTTTGTTTGGCTTTGTTGTTGTACGTATTTCTACTTGAGGCCAAATGACATGAGCCGGTCTGATGGTTCTTTTTTACAATAGGTATATGTTTATATGTATAATGCATATGTACTTATTCATTGTTCACCCATGTTTGTATCCTATGTATGTTTGTACATTGCTATTTACACTTTAGAGGTTTAGCATTAATCTGAAAGTTAGTTTTTTTCATTCACAAGCCAATACTCCGAGAGGAGATGTCACAAATTGTTATTTTTTAATCAGGCTCCTTTATCATTCACCGTTAATATTAATTTTAGATGAATTCTCATATTTTTGCAAGTAAAATTTCTAATATCAATATGCATTATGGATAATAATGTCCTTTTAACACAAGTATGGTGAATTTGAAGGAGCTTTG
>JAWQEG010002676.1:0-45000 GCA_033782935.1 Petrolisthes cinctipes | reverse complement strand
TTTATACATTTTTTGAGGTGGGCTAATCACCTGAGCGTAAGATTGTGTATGTAGTGTTACGCTGGACCTGCTATGTACTATAATAATTGTTGGTGTAGGACTGTGGGCCGTATGCTAGAAGGTCCATGATGTTGACAATGGCGTGGTATTGGTACGATGGATCTGTTGTTTGTCTATGAAGCCATCGTACCGGTACCACGCCACTGTATATGCACCACGAGTGTTCTTGAATATGATCCTATATCTATCTATGAGAGATACACAGAAGTGCATCACACGTTCCAAGGCCACTTCGATATGCAAACTGCGAGGATGGTAATACACCATTACGTTCCATGAAGTTACTTAAACGCACAGCCACCAGCCTCTCAAACACCTTAGACAACACAGGAGTGATGGAAATCGGCCTGTAATCGCCAACTGAAGATGAAGGAGGGCCCTTGGGAATTGGGGTAACATTATCAGACCTCCAACATTCAGGAAAACTACCAAGACGAAGTAGTCTCCTAAAGACAACACTGAGGCGGGGAGCTAGGACATCAGCCGTCTGTTTAAAGAACAGAGGAAACATTCCCAAGGGGTCAATACCACCATAAGAGTCCAACTCATGAAGGAATTTTTTAACTTCCCTTGACCTAAAGGCAAATGAGGAGAGACCAGGACAGGGATGACATGTGGAGGGCAACTCTACAGACTCCCTAGACTGCTTGCTATCTTCTTAGACACATTTTGCTCAATTAGTGTGAGAGTTCAAGGGTTCAATGTTTCATACCGAGTTGAATTGGTACAGACTCACCACTTCTCTCCACCATTAGTCTACTGTCATTCCTGGCAACTGGACTCTACCCCGACTTCTAATTTGGTGAGTTTCTTCCCCGTGTTTAATTATTAAGTAAACAGTGATTGGTGGTGATAGTGTCTTGTTTATGTTGCTTTGTTAGTTGAGTATTCTTTAGTTTTACCAAAACTGTACACTGGTCGGCACTGACTCGCAGTGTTGTCAAGTATGAAGAATTTTCCCTAGACATGAAGAATTAGAGGTACCAATGGGAAAATTATATAAAGATTGTTCAGGAGTAAATGGAAAAATTTCTACCAGACTAATAAATATAAAAAAATATGATAAATACACGATTATCTTCAAGAGTAAACAGGGAATTTCTGAGGTAAAAAAAAGAGGAAAATTCTGATGTTAAAGTTGGGGAAATTTGGTCCACAACAGCTGGCAACACTGACTAACTCTGAACAACAACAACAACAACATGGATAGAGACACACTGAAGGAGAAATAGGTAATAATACATTCAATAAATACCTTTTTTTTCAGTTTTTGGCTTATTTTTGGGTGTTGTGAGGAATTTTACAGCATACTAAAGACATTGATAAGGTAATAGTGATAATCTGATACAGTTGTTGTTTAATTTGTGGATTTATTAACATTTATTTACGTTAAATATTGACAGAATTACCATTATTATTGTGTACGGTTTTTCTACCTTCATTACCCACTTAGGTATTAGTACAGAAGTGGACCTTAATTCAGCAGTGTTGCCAGATCCGGCTGGGTCCTAGTATTTTACCCCTGTCATTTATTGTACTTTATCACGATTATTTCCCGGTAGTTTGCCCAGGTTAGGTCCCGGTAGTCTGATGCGATCTAGGTTAGGTTAGGTCAGGTCAGGTAAGGTCAGGCTAATTTCAAAATGCCCCATTTGAATATGCCTTATCTTGGAAACGGGGCATTTGAGGAAGAAAAACCATAGAAGAAAAGTGTCTTAGAATGGTCCAAAATAGTGGGTAATGACAGTAAAATATCTATTATACAGTAAGGTCCACTTCTGTACCTTTACCCCCACTTATTTAGACCATTCTAAGACTATTTTATTCTATGGCATTTCCTCCACAAATGCCCCGTTTCCAAGATAGGGCATATTTAAATGGGGCATTTTGAAATTAGCCTGACCTTACCTGACCTGACCTAACCTAACCTAGACCGCAGGAATAGGGGGATAGGCTGGGGGGGGTTAGGGGGGTGCGGGAATAGGTTACAGGCTTTCTACCCACCCCAAGCCTGTCCCCCTATTCCTCCAGTCACCCCCCCCCAAGCCTGTCCCCTACTCCTGCACCCCCCTAAACCCCCCCCCCCCCAAGCCTGTCCCCCTATTCCTCCAGTCTCCCCCCAAGCCTGTCCCCCTATTCCCGCACCCCCCTAAACCCCCCAAGCCTGTCCCCTACTCCCGCACCCCCTAAACCAATATAATTTTCTAGTGTGTTATAGTACAGTTTTACTCGTCATTCATACTTACTTACTTACTTACCGTACTTACTTATGATGCATATTAAGAATTTTTAGTGGATATAACAATGAAATAAAACGAAGAATTCAATTATGGTATCTACGTGTTTCTATTCCCGAAAATAATACAGTGTACAAATTAACTGGAAAACCACTGAAATTATTAAACCAAAACTGATGTATTTGCATTTATTTATTTCTATAGCTACTGTATGGTTTGTAAACAGCCCACCTCAACATACAGTCGCGGTCAATAATAATCATCCACATATGGGTAGCTCAAGCAATTTGCTGTCTAATGTTTTCACGTTCACATATAATGTTATTGTTTTAAGTAGTGCGTAGCTGCTTGTATTAAATCAAAAGATGATAGTTAACCTATTTATTGAAAAGTTTATCATCTAAGGAACAGAGGGAAGCTGTCAAACTCTTACGCGAGTTACCCCTATATGGATGATTATATTTGACTGCGACTGTACATATAGGGGATCTGTTTCATTGCAGTGTTTAGAGAGCTACATAAACTCCAAACCACCCTAAAAAAACTTACGGTACCCCCTTAATATTCTTCATATATATACTACAATGTACTGAACACACTCCATCATCTTTCCCAGAGAGACACTCACATCCTTCCTGGTCCGCCTTGCCACAGAAAATCGTCAGGGAATCTGGTACGACGTCTTCTGCTGGTTATCGGGGAGCTCGTGGCCGCAGGGGTGAGATCATCAACAAGGGTATGCACTAATCTCCTTGCTTGTTGTTGTTGTTGTTGTCCCATCTCGAGTACGTAAGCTTCGTGGCCGGCATGTGTATCTGTTCGCCAGTTTATATCCTTAGGGAGGGATGTACTCACTCCAGAAGAATTGATTAATGTAGGCTTAGCATGTAGTGTTCCTTTTTGTGTTGTGGCAGAATTTTTATGTTCTTGGTATCCTTGGTTTCCTTCTTGGTGAGTGGCAGCGTGTGAGTGATAATCTTCGAGTGATCTGGATATGGATTTCCTAAACTCTGCAATTTTACTCTGCTGCCTGGAATGTACGGGTCTGGGAGTCTGGGTGAAACGTGACGAATGAAGATGCGACGGGTGATGTGATACTGGTGTGGATGGGGTGGTTAGTGGGAGCTTGTTTTCAGTTGCAGGTGATGGGGATGGTGGTGGATGTTGATGTCTCAGTCTCGGTGGAGTGGGCGGAGGGCGGCGGGGGACGGAACCGGGTGGAGTTGGTGGAAGATGGTGCAGAGGTGATGGTGATAGGGATGATGTCAGGTGATGCTGGCTACTACTACTACTACTGGGGCTTGGAGGTGTTTGTGTTGGGTGATACTGAATAGAACCTGGTGGATGATGAGGCTGATTAAAACTGGGTGGTGTGCTGGTTGGTGGATGCTGAAGGGAATTATTGACTGGGCTGGATTGATGATGCTGCCAGCTTGGATCAGACAAACTGGGTGGAGAATTTGGGATCTGATGTGATAGTGTGAACAAAGATTGCTGCTGCTGCTGCTGGACCAAATTCTGCGGAGACAGTGATTGTTGGTGCCTGACTCTTGTTGAAGGAGATGGTGGAGGAAGAGACGGATAAGAACTTCTCTTGCTTGGTGAAGGTGGCTTTGTTTGGAGTTGTTTAGGGTTGGAAGAGGTCTGTGCAGTTTGGTTTAGCTCGTGTCTGAGTTGAGGAGACTGGCGGTAACTGATATCTGGTGTGTGAGGGGGAGGGTGTTGTGGTGTGTGAGGTGGAATGTATTGTGGTGTGCGAGGTGGTTTGGGTTGCGGAGGAGTTCGTTGCTTGACTTGAGGTTGTGATCTTGAAGGGGAATTCAGCTCGGTCCTGATCGACGAAGGATGTCTGTGATTCACTTCTCTAACACCTGGAGACAAGTCAGACAATGATGATAAATGATGCTGGACACCCGGTGATATCATTTGTACTGGTAAGTTTGGAATTCTACCTGATAATGGGGTGTGATGTTGTCGTTGTGAGGGTGTGGAATGTTGATGCCTTCTCTTCTGTCCAGGAGAAACTGTCACCACGTTTTGTTGATTACTTTCAGTTGATAATGATACAGGAGCCATCTCGGTTACCTTTCTCCGGTGTCTGTGTTGAGCTGATGTTGAATTTTGATGGTTAAGTTCACTCAGTTGTTGTGCTCTGTTTAAAATGTTATATGATGCAACATTGGCTGAAGAATGCACTAAGTGATTGAAGGCTGTCCTATCAGATTCTTGTTGGTCTATTTGATGATGTTGCTGGCCTGTTGATTGTGGAAACATCAGCTGCTCATTGTCAGGGAGTCCTTCTGGCTCTGATGACACATGAAAAAAATATATATATATTATTAAAACAGGAACTGGAAGTAAACTGATATTATACTTATTGCTGGTCTCATAAATACATACTGTACCTATTATTGCCTCTTATTTTTTTTAAATGTCAAGTCATAACTAGTGTATAATATGTATTATAACCATTAATTTTAGTTCTGACTTACCTTCAGGTATGTGAATTTGAGGCCGAGTCTGTTCCCTCCTTTGCATGATGGCATTCTGTAAGTCACTCGTTATTCCAGCTTGGTGGGCTTGTGTTCCAATCTCATTTTCATTGCTTGGTAAAGGTTCATGTTGCCAGGTGTGCTGTGTGGCCTCATCTTTATACTTTTGTACCCCAGAACTTAGTAGAACTCTGGTGGGGTCTTCATGCAGCTGCTGTGCTTTCATGTTGAGGGAAGGAGGTGGAGGTGGTGAGACGTTATCCAGGTAGATAGCCGTCTCTGTACTCTCGTTTGAGGTGTCTGAAGTTTGGTCATCCTGTTGGTCATCCTGCGCCGTCATCTGGATTGTGGGTAGCAAGTCCCTTTCCTGACGGTGTGGAATGAGTGACCGTGCCTCTGGATGGACTGATGTGGGTGATTTCTTTGCTGTTCTGTTGTTGAGTGATGTGCTGTTCATGTTTCCCATTAACCTTGCTTGTGCAAAGTATGAATTGCTGTTGTTATTGTTGTTTGATTTGGTGTAGCCAGGACTGTCTTGAACTCTGCTGTTATGTGATGATTTCCTGTTTATTTTTTTACCAGCTCGGATTTGGATTTTTTGTTTTTCTTTGCAGGGTGTCCTGTGTTTTTTATTTAATACAGGAGTAGCAGAGGCTAAGTTTATTGCTTCATTATGTGCTTGATTCAAATGATGTGCTGTCTGAAAAAAAAAAATATATAATTACAATACAGTATTTCTGAAATGTTGATTTATAATTATTTTTTTAACTTCAGCTCTATACATTAACAATAAGGAACAAGGAAAGGAGGAGGATGAGTACAGTACTTCAGATAAATTATAAATTTCTATGAATTATATAAATTCCATCTTAATAATATACAGTTGTTCTTTGCTACTTTAGGTTTTTGAATTTGTACAGAAAAATGAAATAAATATTTTTGTATCAAAAGTGTTTCAATATTTATAGCCAGTTCAGCCTGAGGACAAAGTTAGTAATGCCCTAACAATCTTCATTCTATCTTCTATCTTTATTCTAACACAGTTTGCTCTATTTTCCATCTACAGTTGTTGTTTACACTTTTCATAAGTAATATCCTTCCCCTTTTTTAACTTCCTGGTACAGGATTTTCCCCTGTGATGATAAGGCAATGTGAAAACACCAATGTTAAGGGGTAAATTCTGTTTATATAACTATTTGTTAATCCTCTCAGTATAATGATGAACATTGGCGTCTTGCATACTTTATTCTGGCCAGTATGGTATCAGATAATCACAGGGAAGCCCCTCTCTTTGAAGAGGTTGTTTGCAGTAAATTATGAACTTGTGTGTGTGTGGTTTCAGTCATGAGTTTAAAAGACTGTAATTATGTTATCCAGAACAGTCCCAACAGTCTCACCTTTTTACCACACTCAGCCATTTGGCTATTTGATTTTCCAGTGCTACATTTACTGATTGATATGAGTTTGGGGATTATAGAGCTTACATAATATTGATAGAATTTATAACTCTAATGACTTAACTCCCAGCTTCCAACCAGAGTGGAGAGGAGGACCTTTCACTTGGGAAAAGCTTGGTGAGAAAGGCATCCTGCTCTGACAAACAAACTACCTCACTCCACTACAGTACCAGCTGCTTGCCTTCCCCTCGTCACAGTATTGTTCCTGCATTGATAGGCTATTTGCCTGCTTTGCCTTAACTACCGCTAGTTGCCCCATCACTCGTATCACCTGTCTCCCAGATGTATTGTACTTCGTTTTGAGGACCTGCATCAAACACCAAGTAATAATAATATTCTTGTCCACCTTTGTTGAGGAGTTTGAACTTATAACTTTCTTTTCATTACCCCTTCCTGGTTCTTCCACTTATTTCCTCAATCTTGTGGAAATATTGATATCATGAAGATGTTATTAACCTATCTGTAAAGTTGTCTGTTATTTAAATAGTTTTTCTTGTATTGTACCTTACTGTATCACATGGTCTATCCCTGACTAATTACCAACCTTGGCATCCACATCTAGTAAAGTCAGTATCTAAATTGATATCTGTTTGTCAGTGATAAATCATAAACATATCATTTATATATATATATAAACCGTATTTATAGGGTTCTAGTAATTGTATGGGTTTTAGTAACAACTGAACCTATTTTGTGTGATAATATTCCCGTAAATTAGGAGACAAAAACATCAGTATGGATCTCTCTGTAGAAAACCTAAAGGCTCAGGCTGTAGCACTAAATCTTGAAGGTGAGGATATAGTAAAGTTTATCTTCAGTCAACAAGAAATAGTGAGGGAGGAGAAAGCCAGAGATAGAGAATTACAGATGGCACAATTGGATTTAGAAAGGGAGAGGGAGAGGTTTGCAGCTGAGAAACACAGATTGCAATTAGAACTGGAAGCTGAGAAACACAGATTACAACTCGAACATGATTTGCAAATGGCCCAATTGACTAAGACCTCGACGAATACCCAATGGTCTTCTGCTGGCTCTCTTGATGTTAGCAATTCTTCTCTCCCTGTCTACAAGGAAGGGGAAGATATTGACTTGTACCTTCTGAGGTTTGAAAGAGCCGCTAGTCTTTTAAAAGTGGATAAAGATAATTATGCCATGACTCTTGGGATCCTATTGAGAGGGAAATACGCTGATGTTTATAATAACCTGCCTGCTGATGTTACTAAGAATTATCAACTGCTGAGGAAAGCGCTTTTAAAAGGGTTTAGGGTGACCTCGGATATGCACAGACATAACTTCAGAGCACTAAAAATATCAGCTGGCGAGAATTATGAAGATTTCTCTGCCTTGCTTGGGTGTTTGTTTGATCAGTGGATAGACTCGTATGGTATAGATCATTCCTTCGATTCCTTAAGGTCTTACATGATTTTGGATCAGTTTTTGGCTTCGCTTACTCCCGACGTACGTGTGTACATCAAGGAGCACAATGCTAGAACTCTGGAGGATGCTGTTGCTTTGGCTGATAAGTGGTCATCATCGGCTCATCAAAACTCGCATACCAGGTCATCCCAAAGTCCATTAAGAGTCAAGATATCCGGTGCTATTCCCAAGACCACTGATCAGCCTCAAACATCACGCTCAAATTCTCCTCAGTCTCGGCCAAGTAGCTTCGTAAAACAGGACCATTCTAAATTAATCTGTCATGGGTGTGGAAAGAGAGGTCACATTCGCCCTCATTGTCCTCAGAGGGGAAGAGATAATTCTCCTGTGTGTGAGGATAATTTGAACAAAAAGGAGTAAAGAATAAATATAATATTGATGGGATATGGAGGGTGAGGAAAATACAGTAGCGTTGAGTATAAACAAATCAACTTGAGGAATAATTTAAAGGGTTCTACTGGCACCCACTCTTTATGTGCAGAATCCAAGGCAGTGCTTCCCTTTCATCTCGTTGGAACTGTAGTTCAATATATATTGTTGCATGCTTTAATCCCAGATAGGGTAGCCATATTCTATATATTATACTCATGGTAATGCCAGATGCTTTTACTCAGCATAAGGATACCCCTCACCAATAAATTACATAGTGATTATTGAGGAAGTATTTAGAAGTATAGGTAACTCTTATTTTATGTATTGTATTATATTCTGAAAGAGGTTGTGTACATAAATTATTATGGTAAACAAATATTGGTGCCTATTGTAAACTAAGAGTTATCTGTAGTGCATGTTCAATATTATAGTACCTGTATACCGTATACATTGTACTGTATTTTATTGGTCCATCTTTTCAAGAGAACTGTTTCCTCTGAAACAAATAACATGTATAGTTCTGAAGCTCGTTTATGAAAATTGAAACATTATTTTCAAATATAAGGGCATTTACAGAACTACTGTACCCATAAATGTATGAATTGCATATCTGTATGTTATATGATTATTGATCATAAAATTACATGATTAGAAACATGTTATTATCCTCAAAATGGGTCACACACTCACACTACATCTTTGTTATAGGTAATATAAGATTTTGTTACCCAATAAATGTAACCACAGTATAATACTTTGGTTGAGTTGTGTGTGTAATGCACTGCGGAAATATTTAATTATATAAGTCACTCATGGGGTCAAAATTCAATAACACCTGTGTGGCAACTTTCCTTATCTAAAGAAGAACAGGCTATAGTGTAAATAAGTGTATACATTACCTGTTGGTTGTTGAGTGGTTTAGGTTTGGTTCTGGCAGTAAGTGTGGAGGGTATGTGATGGTGGTGAGTGTGGTGATGCTGGTGACTGTCAGGGCTGGAGCCGGATGTGTTGGCATGGGTGGTCAGTGAGGTGGTCTTGGTGGAGGAGTCGGTAGCTTTAGGGGCAGAAAACTGCTTTAGAATACGGCAAACGACATTATAAACACATTTCTATTTAGATATGCATAGTATTCTACACATGAGCATGTTATTTACTTTAATGACATCAGGGCTTTAGGATAAAATTTTGCAAGGAATCTTCTTACTTTTAACTTGTTTCATTATGTACTCACATCGAATGGAATTTCTCTTCTGTCTGAAACGACGTAGAAGACAAATGACGATGGCAACATTGAGTGCAATGAGTCCTACAGCTGCCAGTATGATTGCCAGGAGGAGTAAACTGGTCAGCTGATGACTCACACTAACATCCTCACCAACACTATCATCTGTATGGTAACAAATTTCATTGTCATTAATGAGAAGTTTTATTGTATATATACTGTAAACATATTATGAATATAACTACCATACTCATTATTTGGGAAACTGAATAATTGTAAAAGCAAAGGCCATTAATTCACACATTTTACATAACTGGTATTCCAACTCTGACCTAATGTTGTGAATGTGAGAGGTGGAGTGACGTAGTCTGAATTGCCCTGGTGGTTTGTGGCTCTGGTAGTGATGAGATACTCTTGTCCGGGCTGCAGTTCACCCACAGTCACCTCGGTTTTGTTGTCCACATCTTCATACTGCAACACCACCAACACTTTACTTTAGCATCAGATATAGTATAATTTCTCTAAGACTAAGTATTTTTCTGTAGCTTATATTACTGTATCTAACATCAACCTTTAGTAATGAAAAGTGCTTTTTTCAACAAGAGTAATCGTCTTATATTTGAGAAAACTTGGCAAAATTATCAGGCGTTGTTCCTATCCATACAGTAATCATTAACTCATTGGATAAAAGAGGCATTTCAATTGTGAGTACAATAATGCTCTGAAGCAAGTAGAAATTAATACTCAGCCTGATGTGTTAGTGGTTTTTACTATACGTGTACTAACCTGGTAGACTAAAGTGTCGGCTATCTTGTACCGCACAGTATAACTCTCAGGTATCGCTCCGGCCATGTTAGGTACCCAGCCAAGTGTTACAGTCACATTGGTTACATTGATCACCTGCTGGCCAAAGTAACAAGTCTTTCATTCCCTTATTTATACTGTATTTTCATAGGATACAATAAGATAGGATGGGAGAGGGTCATTATTGTGGAGGGATGATACAGCATATAGAAGGATCTGTTTCTACCAGTATATTCTATTCTATTAGCTATGTGTTTACCATGACATTATGGGTCGTATGCAAGAATATCGGTGGTGTTGCCGATGGCGTGGTACTGGTACAATGGCTCTGTAGTGTGTCTATGGAGTCATCGTACCGACCCTTAGTTCAACGGCTTTAGTAATGAGGTGATACAATATATAATAATGGACAACATCATCTCACCTTGAGGTCTGTGGGTGGAAGGGGTCGTGTAGGTGGACGGAGAGTGATGGAGGTGGAGTCTGAGCCCAGGTTGTTGGTAGCGGAACAAACGTAAATCCGGTAGTCCATAGGAGTGACATCAGTTACCTCCAGTACGGACATCCATGACACCAGTCCGTCTACAAGCTGCGTACACACACATTTTACCAAACCTTCACAATTTTTTTACTGAACTGGGAAAATTATGAGAATCCAGGAAATTGGGTAAATGTAGTAATGTTAGTCTGTATGACTTCTCAATTTTTAGTCCAATAGTCAGGTGTTACCCAAAGTAAAATAAATTTCATTAGTCACCACAATGAAGGGATTAAAATGATGATAATGATATTGAGTTTTCATAAGCCAAGAGCTGCCTGGATATACAGTACTATATAGTGGATTAGACCTATCACTCTGGAGGGGATAACACCGAAATCTTATAGAGTACTGTTTATATACAGTACTCTATTTCTTCAAGCAACTTCCATCAAGGTTACCAGTAAGAGTGACAGATGACCCCTTACCACAGGCTCATGGAGGATAAACTTCTTGTCACTGTATATTCTGCGTCCCTCAGAAGTCCATGTGAAGGTTGGGGGTGGATGGGCCTTCACGTGACACACCAATCTACCCTGACCACCCACAGACACCCAGGACCCTCGTGATAACCCAGCATCCTTAGACACACTCACTGCCTCTGTGTGGGAGATAAACACACTCGGGTTATTTTTACCATGTAATTTTAACCTCTTGAATCTATGGTTATTAACTGAAAAATGGCTTTAGGTTTCGAGTCCAGCATCCTCCCCTACATATAACTGACTATATACCAAAGTGATCATGATTAAAGTTGTAAAATGCATCAATAAATACACAAGAAAATGCAAAAATAAATACTATACAAACTTATCCACAACACAAACTTATTCACTTATAATTTTTCATATGAGAGAGAACTCACGTGCGACGATAAGTTTGGTGGCCGCTGTAGTGTGTGTGTGTGAAGGGTTACTATTACTGCTGGCCACACAAAGGTATACTCCAGTGTCCTCGGGTTGTACTGACGGCACCACCAGTCTCACTGCACCAACGCCAGACCCCAGTGTGTGGTTCCTGTGGGGAGTGCACTGTTTGTTATGAATCGGTGTACGGTAAACCCTCATTGTACATTTCTCGCACCCATAAACCTAGTGGATAATGAGCGTTTACTGTACACAGATTCAAAGATAACAGTATACTGTAATACACGTCCATAACAACAGTGGAAAATGAGGGGTTACTGTATTATTATTAGTCAGAATGGCATGAGCAATATTTACTTGTAGGTCCACACTAGGTGAGGTACTGGGTTGCCTGTTGCTGAACATCTGATATTGACATTTTCACCCACACTCACTGCTACTTGCTCGGGGGCAGACACACTTTCCGGTCCATCTGAAATAAAAAGTGAATTAATAAAAAAAAAGATTATTATAAAACTAGACATTTTACAGTAGATAAATTATGTTATGCATTATAATACTAAGGATAGACAACCATTTTTGTCTTAGTGACTCATAAGACACTAAGGAAAATACAGATGTGTTGTTCATGGCACTCAACCACAGGACCACTTTTGGAGATGAAAAATATACAAAGAGCAACATCCAAGTGCGATATTTCTACATTCACAAATATAGAGCCGTGAGATACACATCTGTACTTGTATCCTAATAAATTGTAGATGAAAAACATACAGACAACTTTTTGCAATACTGGGAGACACATAATATATACTGTAATTCTACTGTACACACATCATTACACTAGGACATACATTGGACATTGAGGAGAAATGTGCTGTTGATGGCTCCCCTTCTGCTGTAAGCACTGACGGTATAGTTGGCTGTCATGTCCCGAGAGACCCGACCCAGACGCAACTCTCCGCCAGCACCCACCAGCATTTCCTTCCCTCGCCGCCACCAGTATCTGTTTAGTATTCTCAAATCAATATGGCTCTGTTCATTTTTTTATGTTTTATTTCTTCACTCTTCATTTCTTTGCTTTTTTTCTCTCTTTCTTATATCTTTATTGCTATGTTTTTATTTTTGTATACTCTTTCTGTTATTTCTTGATACAGTCATGGTGGATGGTGATAGTCTTTCTGAATTGAATTTCAGTACAGTAGGTTGAATTTTACATGGTCCCACCAACACAGGAGAGCGACAATATTCCATGACAATATGTTACCCCCCTCATGAGCATCACAGTAATCACACATATTTATCTGCAGTTGTATGTTTTACCTGACAGGACCGGGATTAGCAGCAGCCATGGCAGTGATGACTACTTCTGATCCTTCCCAAACATTTACCTCAGGTGCTGGTACTTCTCTCCACACAGGGGCATCTGATAAGGATGGAGAGGCAAATACAATACTGAATTTTTTTACCGAACAATCTGCTAACTCTTAACTACCTAATCTAATCTATTTTCTTGTAAAATGTACAGTATTATTTCGATCCAGGAAAGTTACTGGATACAACAGTCTGAGGAAGTGTTAATGAGAACATTATATAGACATACTTTTTGGGTTGGTGATACATGCAGAGGTACTGTACATTATACAACAGTGCAAAAGTCATGATTTGGATGTTCATTCATTGTAACTTACGTAACACTTTGAGACTTATTTTCCTGTGTAGTGGTGAGCCCAGGCCATTATCAGCTTGGCATGTAAATGTTCTTCCGTTGTCCTCAGCAGTCACTGTCAACTGAAGCTCTGATCTAAGGATGAAAGATGATTGTACTGTACATCCACTGTTAACAATATGGTTTGAGTATCTCTGTCCTCTCATTTAATGTGTGTAATGTCAGTCAAACCCATAGTTGTGTTTATACAGTATTGACAACCATAGATGACACATGACAAGTAAAGGATACCATAGAACAGCGATACAAAAATATAATGTACAGTAATGCTCTATGCCCAAGTTTTGACTTTGCCTTTGTCTAGCAAGGAAAATTAATAACTTGTGTCATAATACAATAAAAATGTAACACTTTTGGCTTTGTTTACTGTTAATATTTCAGTTATTTCATTTTTGCAAAACTACTTTTTCCTCTCCTTAGTAGTGATACTGTACCGACTGCTGGATCCACTAAATGCAGATGGTGAGACTTGAGTGTTGTAGGGCAGGAGTCTAGTGCCCTCAGAGATCCAGGTGATGTTGGTTGGTGGGTTACTGGAGGAGGTGAGGCAGGTAAGGGTCACTATGGAACCTTCATCAGCAACGGAGGGAACCGCAGACCCTGACACGTCTCTCGGACCAACTGACAACGAGTGAGAATCAACAGATGTGTACCTTCATGAGTTAAAAATATATCCTGTACAACTAAGCCTTTGTTAACACTTGCTTTCCTAATGTGTTTTGCATCTAAAGTGGTACAATTTCATGGAAGGTATTTAATAGAAATTTACTTTACAATTGAGGGCATTATAAGTTTTGATACACATGGAGGTGATTCAATAGATTACCAGACTACTGTATTGTTTTCATGTACTCTTACATCATCAGCTTTGTGTCTCTGGTCTATTTTTAATAATAATAATAATAATACTTTATACGGTACTGATAATATCTTGCCTACCCAACTATTCTGTCCATATATATTGAAAACCTTACATAGGACTTTGAGTCTAGTTGAGGTGACCTTGGGTGTTCTGCTGGCCTGGCTGGTGACCTCACACTTGACCCGAGCACTGTTGTCAGCCGGTGTGACCCTCAGTTGAGTTTGTGCCCGGGTCATGTTGCCCTCCTGTACCACCTCTGTTGACACCACTTGACCTCTTTTGTACACCCTTGTTAACAGTATACAAAGGAAAACAATGTGTAAGAATCAGAAAAAAATATGACATTATTTAAAGGCCTTAATATAATAATAATAATAATAATAATAATAATAATAATAATAATCATAATAATAATAGGCAAAAGGACTTGAAAACTTCATTCTGTAATTTAGGGCAAGGCAATATTTCAGTGATCAAAATCTTGCTAGGAGACTAATTACACTGATTCAAGCCATGTTTTGGTCTAAGATTTAAGTGTGAAGATATGGAGGTTAGCAAGTATTACAGTATTACCTTAGGGTAGTGGTGTCTTGATTTCCAGGACTAGAACACACCAGAGACACTGAGGACCCGGAAAGGACCTCCCTCAACGCCTCCCCTTCAAGCACTGGAGCGCCTGCTGCTTCTGTGGTAAGGAAGTGAAGGAGGGATACAATTGCTATCCATAGTTTTTATCATTTTCAACACACCCAAGATAAATGAAGGGGAAGAAAACAAGCTACGGTATAATTTTTTTGTACAATTTACTTTGCTATCTAATTTCTCCTTTAAAATGATAACCATCTTGTGTTCTATAGCATGCAAAGAACACAGTACAGTACAGCAAACCATCCATGTGTTTGAGGGATGTAAAACACAAAGGGTAGATATTTGTAACTTCCTAACAACAGTGATAAGTGTGTGGTGGAGTGAGTGATGGAGAGTGGAGAGTTACAACTTATTAACAACCATGATATCATAGTAAGTTTCTGAGGGCAGGATGGAGAGTTACAACTTACTAACAACAGTGATAAAAAGTGTGTGGTGTAGTGAGTGTGTGAGGGCTGGAAGGAGAGTTACAACTTACTAACAACAGTGATAATAAGTGTGTGGTGGAGTGATGGAGGAAGGAGAGTTATAACTTACTAACAACAGTGATAATAAGTGTGTGGTGTAGTGAGTGAGTGATGGAAGAAGGAGAGTTATAACTTACTAACAACAGTGATAATAAGTGTGTGGTGGAGTGAGTGTGTGAGGGCTGGATGGGAGGCACGACACTCCACCACCACCTGGCCATCATCCTGTGCTCCTTCTACATTCCACACCAGCTGGGAGGACGAGAGCCAACCACCTCCATCAACCTGACTCACTAACATCCCTGGAGATGTCACTGCCTCATCTGGATACAAGAAAAACTGATACTGTATACCTTCATAGAAAATACTAACTATATATAACACCCCTGGAGATGTTACTACTTCATATGGGTGAAAGAAAGACTGATATGCCTTCATAGAAAATACAGTACATGTACTGTAGTAACAAAATGATTCAGTATTCAGGAATAGAATGAGATAGGATTAAGAACAAGACAGCTTTAACATACCATTAACAAACCAGGAGAGTGAGGCAGCAGGGTTAGCCTCAGTGGCTTGGCATCTGAGGGAGACAGAGCCACCTTCCTCAACCCGAGAAGGACCTGTCACATGTACAGATCCTGGACCATCTGAAAGATCATCAAAGTCATAAGACTAAGTACAATATTATTCAATTATATGCTTTCAAAATTAATGTACTCCTTCTCTACCCCTTCCCAATATATTTCAACATATGTATAGGCAGGAATAGTTCTTCATCTGTCTCCCTAGCATTTGTCATCTATACAAAGGAATGAAGGCAGCAAGGAGAGGGGCTGCAGTGAGTGCATGAGTTTACAATAGATAGTGTGAGTAAAATTACAATGGACTGAGAGTGTGGTAGCAGCATGAAGAGGTCGAGTCTGGAGTGGACTAGTGGCTCGACATTCATATTCAACCCCGTCATCCTTCTCCTGAACCACTATGTCCAGGGCATTCACTGTTACTTTGCTGCCAGGCCGCTCCAGTCCAAAGGTGTCATCCAGCAGCAGTTCATCTCGGTACCACAGGAGGGATGGGACAGGGTTGCCTCCAGTCACACGGCAGATGAGGCTCAAGTGTTGTCCTACTGTGAGGGTGTTGCCTGTCTTGTACCCAATAATGACGGGCAATTTTGGTTGATCTGACAAGAATACACTTATTCAAAGACTGAAATATTACAGTGTATGGATAACATATGAGGATTTTATGAGCATATGCCATTCTCTCTCTCTCAAAATGACTAGGTTACTATTTGTGGAAAAGCATTCAGAATTAACTCCATTATTCTGTACATCAAACAGTAAACTACTCACGTGGAACAGAGAGAGTGATTGAGGTAGTGATGGTACCACTTGCCATGATGCCTGGGTGAATGGCTTGGCAACTCACATTCTTGCCGTCATCCTCAGCCCTGACCCTCACCACCAACTGACTCACCACATCCCATCGGCCTGCTACTGATGACCTCACCACCTGTGTTCTCATCTGCCCTACAACACACACACCAACATCATCAGTTTCCTTTACTATTGATCCAAGGTACACTCGTGATACGTAATCCCTGACCAGAGACGAACGGCAGGCACCACACACACATACCCTGCATTCGAACTCAGCCTATGTAGGTGTACTGAGTGGGGAAATGAGCAATAGCAGGCGATTCAAAGCTTTCTGCTCCTCACACTCTGGTCAAAAATTATGTATCACGAGTGTACAAGTATATAAAGTTAAACATAAGGGGTTATATAACACATTACTTTGGGTGGTAAATCTGGAGCAATAGATTCCTCCAAACTATTTATTTAGGCAACAGGATACCATTATTTTTCTTCATCTGGGTCTGTTTCCTGGCATACTTAGGAGGAATCAAGGCCCTCCAGTCTTATCAAAAGTATACCATCTCCTTAAATAAAGAAATAGGAAGACATTAGGCAGTATTTTCATATCACTAGGCGTACTCACCTTGGTTGACCTGTGTGTCCTGGATATACCAAGTGAGGGAGGGAGGAGGTCGGGCGCCAGTCACAGCACAGCGTAAGTGGAGCGTAGAGCCAGCAGTCGCCTCCACTACATCTCCATTCCTGTAACCCTCCACTCGTATGCTGGACGGTGCCACTGGTATAATAGTACAGTACTGTAAGTTAGTAAAGGTAATACTGTACAGTAGTTTATATTATGAAGCACAGAGAGAACAGGAATCAACCCTCGTATGATATATTGATTTTTAAGTGGAAGAAAGAAGTAAGACAATCATATACCATACTAAATTACTATACAAATCACGGGGCTGCTCGGCCAGACAGCTTGAGGAACTTCAACAACAACAACTATACTAATCATGAGGGACGTCAAGTGTATAGCATAAATATTCAGTAAGTAGAGATGAAACCATGTCTAAAGACTGTGTATAAAGACTGTGTATAAATGAGGTTATCTTTACCACACACAATCAGGTTCTTACAGAGTACAGTGACGTTTGCTGCCGCCCAGATGGGAGGACTGTTGAGAGTGGGTCCAACCTGGCACTGGTACTCCCCGTCGTCAGTGAAGGAGACGTGACTGATGGCCAGGTGGTGTTCTCCGCGGCCGGCATCACCCAGATATGTGTAGCGTGGGTACCCGGGCACATGACGCTCAAACCCTGCAATTGAACAGAGGGGGATATAAGTTTTGTATGTATGTATGTATCTTCTCTTTGCCCATCAACAATTCTCTTTAAATATTCACCTATAAGTCTTGTATGTATGTATCTTCTCTTTGCCCTTCAACAATTCTCTTTAAATATTTACCTATAAGTCTTGTATGTATGTATCTTCTCTTTGCCCTTCAACAATTCTCTTTAAATATTCACCTCCTGCATTTGATTACATATTACCTAAAACAAAATACTGTATGGGTTTCATAACGATATAATTTGGGATTAAAAGAGACCCAGGTGACTTTAATAATGTTTTCCTTAGATATGCTATGTAAAAAAAAAAAAATTTTGATGGAAGACCTATGCTATGTGTGTCCTGTACAGCATATGTGATTAAAGTTTGTATGGGTTTTTGTGATTATGTAGGCGTAGGAGTGAGTGAGAGTCGGGGTATCATGAAAATGACCCATATGATAGTGTACAAGTTGGAGTGAGAGTGAGTGAGAGTCGGGGTACCATCAAAATTACCCATCCGTTTGTGTACACGTTGGAGTGAGAGTGAGCGAGAGTCGGGCGATCATCAATCAAAACAACCCACCGAGAGCAAAGCCGTCCTTAGTCCACTGCACCCGGCCCTGTTGTTTGTCGACCACACACCGCAGCATCACATCCTCACCTTCCATCACACTCACACTCTTCGGACGCACCACAAACTTCTGCTGCCCCGCCACCACACCTGAAAAAAAAAAAAAAAAAAAAAAAAAAGGTACGGTACAGTATTTTTTTAACAGGTCTTAGAAATCTGCCCTGAACATCACACAAAGTACAGGATAATAAAAGATGATGATGATTATGTAAAACGGAAAGCGGGAAGACAGCTAGTGCGAGGCCAGAGAGACTTTAATTATCGGAGCAGACGAGGAGACGACAAAGAGGAGGGAGAGACATCAAACACGAAAAAAAAAATTAAGGGTAAGGAACGGTATGAAATTTTGTATGGGACCAGTACCATACACGAGAGAAACCCACTAAAATAGAAAATGGTGTTTAATATTATAAGAAGATCCTTAATTCATTCATCGGGGGGGGGAATCTCTTGTTAAGGGGGTGCAGGAGTAGGGGACAGGCTTGGGGTGGGTTTGGGGAGGTGCGGGAATAGGGGGACAGGCTTGGGGTGGGTTTGGGGGGGTGCGGGAATAGGGGGAACAGGCTTGGGGTGGGTAGAAAGCCTGCATGTCCCCTATTTCCGCACCCCCCTAACCCTTCCCCCAAGCCTGTTCCCCCCTACTCCCGCAACCCCCCCCCAAAAAAAAAAGAAAACCGTACCCCCCAAAGCCCCCTGCACCCCCCCCCCAGCCTGTCCCCCTATTCCCGCACCCCCTTAATAAATGTGGAGGGCTACTTATTCCTCCAAACTATGCCAGGAAACAAGATGAAAAAAATAATGGTGTTCTGTTATTAGGTGTGTATTTTATTTTATTTTTTTCTTATACAGTATATATATATATATTTCTTTCCAAAATTTCTAGCCATTATGGTTTTAGGAGTATTGTTTTATTTAAAAGAAACGTACTACTGCAGAAAATTATGTTATAACCTCCTCTGGGATTATATATATATATATATATTTTTCCTTGTTGCAAATTGTTCGAAACTTTTAGCAATTACTGCCTGAAGCTAATAAATTGCCAAGTATGGGGAAATTTCCCTAGATATGGAGAATTAGAGGTACCAATGGAGAAATTATATAAAGATGGTAAATGTACGACCATAATATTCAAGAGTAAACAGGGAATTATTGAAGTAAAAAAGGAAAATTAATAGTAAATAAGTATACGACCATAATCTTCAACAGGAGTAAACAGGGAATTTGTGAAGTAAAAATGGGAAATTGATGGTAAATATATATACGACCATAATTTTCAGCCAGGAGTAAACAGGGAATTTGTGAGGTAAAAAAAAGGGAAATTCTGATGTTAATTAAAGCTGGGGAAATTTCGTAAAAGCAGACCTGGCAACACTGCGAGTCAAATTTTCAGTCACGTGGTTAATTAGTGCTTTATAAGTAAGTGTTTGTGGTTCCCTACTTTTATTTTATTTTTTATTCTTTTGTGTGTTCCCTCGTGGTTGATAATTTCCCTTATTTATGGATAAGTTTGCTGGTCTCTTAATTAGGTAAGTTGTTATTGTTATTAGAGTAATAGTTAGTAATGATATATAATAATAATAATTAATAACTTAAAGAATAGCTGCATGATTTATACTTGTTCAAACTTATTTATTTATTTATTTATTGTATTTGCGTTTCCTGTACTTTCCTTGGCCTTCCTTCCTTTCCTTCTTTTTTCATTCGTGTTTGCTGTCCCTCCAACCCCCCTTTATCTCCCTCTCGTTGTCCCTCCAACCCCTTATCCCTCTTTTAATCCCTCCAACTCCCCTTATCTCCCTCTTTTAGTCCCTCCAACCCCTTTCCCCCCTCTCTTTGTCCCTCCAACCCCCTCATCTACCTCTTTTAGTCCCTCCAACCCCCATATCTCCCTCTTTTAGTCCCTCCAACCACCTTATCCCTCTTTTAATCCCTCCAACCCCCCTTATCTCCCTCTTTTAATCCCTCCAACCCCCTTATCTCCCTCTTTTAATCCCTCCAACCCCTCTTATCTCCCTTTTAGTCCCTCCAACCCATTTATCCCTCTTTAGGGGAGAGTATACTTTTGGTATATTAGAGCACCTTGATTCCTCCAAAGTATGCCAGCAGGAAACAGGACCATGCAGATGAACAAAAATAATGGTCAACTGTTGGTGGCAATATTGAGTTTGGAGGAATCATTATCTCCAAAAATGCCAAAACTGTACCCTCCCCTAAAATTCACCATCAAACAGGAAGGAAGAGGACTTGTGATCGTGACTGTACTAATGTTAGGAGAGAGGTGGTTGGCCTACTACCGTACCTCTCCACTTCCTTCCTCTTCCCCTTCCTTCCTCCCTCCCTTCACGAAAACCGGTTCTGCAGCTCCTCTCCCTTCTCGAGTCTCTTATTAGGCTAAAAACAACATACAAATTTAAGGACCCTGTGATCGTGTATGAGACTTGTTGGTGGCTTCTGATTCCTCCTGACTATGCCACGAAACAAGCTAGCTCCTTTCAGTGTAGTTGTGTGTGTGTGTGTGTGTGTTTCGTGGTAATATTTGAAGGACTCACTATAACGTCCAATTTTCTGACTAGGCTACAAGACAGGGACCCTTAAAGTGGTAATATTATCCCTTTTGGTACACTGGAGTGCCTCGATTCCTCCAAAGTATGCCAGGAAACAGGCCCAAATTAACAAAAATAATGGTGTTCTGCTGCTGCTTGGAATAGTTTGGAGGATTCATTCAGTTGCTCCAGATTTACTAACACAAATTAAACTTCCCCCTTAATTAATCTTGTTGTAAATTAGTACTTACCCATACGAAGGCAACACAATACCAGTAGTGATATTACGAGGTTTAGCCAGGCACCCCTTATCACGAGAGCAGCCCCAGGTGAAGATGATGTCATGATGTCAAGCCTCCAATGGGTCCAAGGAAAGCTACTGACATCAATTTAATATAAAAAATATCTTCACTTAGGCCAGGTGACAAAAAAAAAAAAGATATTGGTGGTTGTTGTTATGTCAAGCCTCCAAGTTCAAAGAAAGCTACTGACATCAACAACCTAAAAAAAAAAATTAACTGAGGCCAGGTGTACAAAGTGTTATTAATTTTATGGGTCAGTCATTGTTGGCGATGTCAAATGTCAGTTTCAGTGTCACCAAACATAGCCTATTCTTGCTTTGTAACATAGGCTGTGATTCGATATTATGATGGCTGTGTTGTCCTTCAGCACTTTGTTCAATTATTTTCCTGCGTGGTTTTCAATATGCACAAAAATATTATTAAGAGTAGGTCTATCTGCACAAAATTTCGCCCACTCGTTTATGAAGAGCAAGGTTATCAGTTTTGTATCGGGTTTGTCGTTGTCCATAATTGCTTTAATGTTTCTATGGCAACACTTCACTCTGGAGATAGATTAGGGGAAGAAAATAAATTGCTTGTAAATTGGCAAACAGTCAATTTTAAGTGATTTGCTTAATTATCATGGATGCAGATAAGATATTGGAGTACTGTACAATGAATGGAGAAGAGATAGCCTAGCACGATTTCTTGATGAAGGTCGATAGGGTTGAGAAATAACCAAACTAGGCTAAGCTATTTCCGGAATGAAACTTGATAGCCCGCAAGATCTGCTGTAGCCTAGCCTACCTCCAAGTGTGGCATTAGGCTACTATTCCATTCACTATCAGATTATGTCACTGGAGAGGATAAATTCATAACTTTGGCTATAATACAAACTTGCTTTCCTCTCGTTCATTCATGTATAAAGTAGAAAAAATATATAGGTAGCTTCTTCTTAAGATTGTTGACATGAATTTGCATAAGGGTTTTGCCGTGGGTAGGGGGGAAGGGGCATTGTGTGTGGTTAGAGTGGGAGGTGGCACATGGTAACGGTGGTTGACTTCTTGCTCACGTTACATTCTGTCCCCGTCACGCTGAACACGCACACACAGCTCACAAGGCAGTCACACACACACATACACAGCTTACACACACACACACACAAGATAATCACACACACATACAGCTCACAAGGCAGTCACACACAGACATACACAGCTTACACACACACACACAGCTCACAAGGCAGTCACACACACACACACACAGCTCACAAGGCAGTCACACACACACACACAGCTCACAAGGCAGTCACACACACACATACACAGCTTACACACACACACACACATAAAGCTCACAAGGCAGTCACACACACACACACACAGACCACGGGAAAGAAGGAAGGTGTAGCTGGAGTACTTACGGATTCTAGTTTCAACGTCTTTTCACATATAACCATCAGTAGCCTACTTTTAAATTACCGGTCCTAGAACTCCAGATAAATAAATCTATACTATAAACGGCAAACCGTCTCTGTTTGTCCGCTTATAACTCGAAAACGGTTACACCTACATCCAAAACACAAATATATTCTGAATCACCATCACCAGGCGAAGGTTTTGGTATGACGTAACTTGACGTAAAAATTACGTCATTTACTATAAATCAGCTAAAAAAAACAAAGTTACACTCCCAAAACTCTATATTCTGAATCAGCACCACCGGCAAAGGTTTTTATGACGTAACTTAAAGTGAAAATTACGTTAAAATGTCAAATATTCTAATTATCGGTTAAAACTATAAAGAGCTCGAACGAAAATTTTCCAGTCTGTCTTGGGCCTTAAAGCTGAAAAGACATATATAAAGTAGTTTTGTGTGTCTGTCTGTCCGGCTATGGCCGTGAATACTGCTGGACGGAATGGCCTGAAACTTGGCACAAAGGTGTATTGTTACCCGAGGAAGAACATGGGCTAGGTGTCGTTGTGCTCAAACATCATCTTCAATGAGCAAATGAGCATAATGTGCTCAAAATGATACCGTAATCAGAGGTAAGTGCAGACTTCGAATATAAGGAAACCAAGAAAGTGAATTTTATTTGTATAATTAGTGTACTCTTTATTATTTCATTTTTCTAATTGCAATGTCAACTGAATGTTATTGGGACTTTTTAAAAAAAGAGAGTATATTGTTATTGATCATTATTTCATGTATTAATACTTGCCATCAGTTTTATATAAACCCGAGCGAAGCCAGCCGGGTACCCCAGCTAGTAACATACTGTATATTATTATACTCGGTACGCTTGTGAAATTGTTTTAGTGATTATAAATTCAAATGGTTTCAGATATTAATATTCCATCTTGTGTTGTTTATTCCCACTGCACTTTGCATTTACTTTTTATTCGAATTACATACTTGGCCTGCATTTCTTTCTGCATATTGGCCTGCATTTCTTTCTGCATATACTGGCCTGCATTTCTTTCTGCATACTTGGCCTGCATTTCATCCTGCATACTGGCCTGCATTTCTTTCTGCATACTGGCCTGCATTTATTTCTGCATACTGGCCTGCATTTCTATCTGCATACTGGCCTGCATTTCTTTCTGCATACTGGCCGGCATTTTAGTCCTTTAATTAACGGGGTAGTGGTTATCCTCACTCAGTAAATATTAGCACAACCTTTCAATAACTGGGATAGGGTTTCTGGCTTCCCTACTGTTAATTAATTTTTACAGTTAATGAATTACTTCCCAAGACACATTTATGTATAGAACTCGCTGTACAGGAATACCTCACCAGACCACACTACGGCATTCAACACAGCAAACACATTTTTATTCAGGGTATAGATTAGGAATTTGAATATACCACCACCACCGTCACCACAAATCACCACACATTGTTATTTATTAAGTTTTCCTTATAACATCCAACGATAATGATCACTTTAACACAACACCCACACACACACAAAGTCACAAACACTACACTCGAGTTACAGACACAAACAGTAGCCTAAGTAGTTAATTTTTCTCTCAATGTTGGCTCCTTGGTAGTGAGGGAGAGTGACGCGGCGGATGGTGGTTGAGAGACTGAGACACTGAGTATGAAATTTCCGAGTTTGACTGTTTGTCGTGTTTGACTTAGGAAGGGACTAGGGAGGAGGGGAGAGGGGGAGGGAGGGAGTGAGAGGAGCCTAGCACGAGCGGTAGAGAGTGGCTGGACGGGTGTAAGGTGATGCCTCCATGACACCCATCCTCAACACACACTTAAAGGGGAGGAAGTTACAGTGTTGGTAAATCCGGAGCAAATTATTCCTCCAAACTATTCCAAGCAACAGGCCACCATTATTTTTGGCCCACACACTTAACACACACACACTCACTGATTTTCAAAACATTCATCTTCAACATTACAATTATATAAACTCGTTAAGTCAACCATATACTTTTACTATATATCTGTCACCTTCGACATTATAATTTTTTAAAGGTAGGCTAGTAGCTTTTGTTTACATTATAAGTATATTTGACGAGGTTACTAAAATGTGTGTGTGTCACTTATATATACACACACACAACTAAGCTTAAGGTGGTAATTCTTTTTTGATACATTGGAGTGCCTTGATTCCTCCAAAGTATGCTAGGAAACAGAACCAGAAGAGCAAAAATAATGGTGTTTGTTCTGTCGCTTGGAATAGTTTAGAGGATTCAGTTGCTCCAGAATTACCAACACAAAATTTTCCCCTTAACCAAACCTGGGATCATTGTACAATACTATTATTTTGTGGATGTTTATTAGTGATGCAATATCGACCATAATGTAGTATATATATTGCCTAAGGATGTCAAATATGTATCCAGAACTACCGGTACATATGCTGGGTAGGTAAATAGATGAGTATACAATATTTGAGTATACGCTTATTAGGTAAATAGATGGGAACACAGTACTTTAGTATACGCTTAGGTAAATAGATTGATGTATATAGCCTACAGTATTTGATTTATACGGTTAGGTAAATAGATTAATATACAGTACTTGAGTAATACGGTTAGGTAAATAGATGAGAATACAGTACTTCAGTATACGGTTAGGTAAATAGATGAAAATACAGTACTTCAGTATACGGTTAGGTAAATAGATGGGAATACAGTACTTTGGAAATACGGTTAGGTAAATAGATGAAAATACAGTACTTCAGTATACGGTTAGCCTATTGGTGATCTGCTGGTTTGTAGAAAGAATTAATTAGCTTGAATATGAATGAGTAAATCTCCAGTTGACCTTCTTTATACTATATATAGAGTTTGAATCACTACCACACCACACATTTATCTGTTGGGTTCATGGGTGATCCGACAGGGCAATTCCAGGCTGTAGAAAACTCAGCTAGATTCATCATTGGCACCATAACACGATACTGACCAGGGGAGTGTGGGTCAGTGAGGATCTGATTAACTAGGCCCGCGTCAGTGTTTGTGGTACACCAGATGTTAGCGTTGGAGAGGAAGAAGAGTTGGATGGGGGTGTAGTCTGTGAGGCCTGGTAGACGTGGTTCCTCTCCTGTTCT
This sequence comes from Petrolisthes cinctipes, assembly GCA_033782935.1. Lineage (NCBI taxonomy): Eukaryota > Metazoa > Arthropoda > Malacostraca > Decapoda > Porcellanidae > Petrolisthes > Petrolisthes cinctipes. The sequence goes on along the minus strand of JAWQEG010002676.1, from coordinate 19,080 downwards.
GTTGACGTATTTGAGGTAGGCTAAAAGGGCTTCTCTCAGACCACCGTTGTCAGCGATGTTTTCACCCTGTAAATTAATAGTGTATAATTATGTATAGAGAGGGTTGGTTATTGGCCTGTGTGTGTGTGTATGTGTGTGTGTGTACTATACTTACCTCGCCTAAAAATCCAACAAACCAAACCAATCAATCAATCAATCAGTCCAATCCACTACTTGCCTCGCCAAAAAAAAAAAAAAAACACACACAACCAGTCAATCCATCCATCCATCCATCCATCCATCAATCAATCAATCCATCCATCCATCTATCCATCCATCAATCCATCCATCCATCCATCTATCCATCCATCCATCAATCAATCAATCCGTCAATCCATCCATTCATCCATCTATCCATCCGTCCATCCATCAATCAATCAATCAATCAATCTATCCATCAATCAATCAATCAATCCATCAACTACTTGCCTGTGTGTTGATGCCATTGAGGGTAGCGTTAGGCATGAGGTAGTCCACTTCTGGTATCCTAATATTGTCATACTGATCCACGATACACTGGGCTTTCTCACTGAAGGCTTCTAGTGTGGCGTTATTCCACCAGGGTATGGCGTTGCCGTCCTTGTCGTTCTGTTTACCCTGGTCGTCAAATCCGTGTGTAATCTCGTGGCCAATAACCTGTACGGATAATAATAATAATAACGTGTATAAAACATAGGCATAATATCCAGTACAGTCACGAGTATTTAATAAGTATATACCGTAATTATACACCTTTGGTTGAAGCTTTGAACAGTCCAATTCATGCACCAACAAACTAATTCTACTGGAGATCTTATTATTGTACACTCGCAATCCAAAATTTGTATCCAGGTCTTGTTGAAGTTTCGAATCATTTGACATACTAGTGAACCAATTACATCGCTTATCCTGTTTCATAATTGCTTGAGCTCGTTTAATATATACTCGATTAGGCTATTTGAAGCAAGCCTGGATTCATATTTTGGATTGGGAGTGTACTGTACCTTTATTTAATGTCTCTCTATAGGTATTCGAAGTACACCTGAATACTTATTAATGCTCGTGACTATACATATAACGTTTATTGAACTTTGTAAGGCGATACATAGGGTACATAATATCATATATATAAATTAGCAACAAGTCACATATGAATTATTTCTTAGGTAAATAATAGACTTGTATGGTATTTTTTTCACACGTCTACTCTACTATTTAATGTTAGTTATACTTTTATGTCCGAAGAATGACCAATAAGATACTGACCACCTCCTTTTCCAGCTTGACCTAGAATGACCTAAAATAATGACCACCCCTTTATCTATCTGTATATATAATTAACTTTCCTACCTGATCTAAAATACTGACCACCTCCTTCTCCAGCTTGACCTAGAATGACCTGATACTGACCACCTCTTTATCTATCTGTATATATATTTAACTATACCACCTCCTTTTCCAGCTTGACCTAGAGTGACCTAAGATACTGACCACCCCTTTCTCTATCTGTATATATATAATTAACTATATGCTACCTGATCTAAAATACTGACCACCTCCTTCAGCTTGACCTAGAATGACCTAAGATACTGACCACCCCTTTATCTATCTGTACATATAATTAACTATACCACCTCCTTCTCCAGCTTTACCTAGAATGACCTAAGATAATGACCACCTCTTTATCTATATGTATATATAATTAACTATCCTACCTGATCTAAAATACTGACCACCACCACCTTCTCCTATGAATTAACAATATGCTTCATGACAACTCCTTTCTCTATCTGTGTATAATATATATAATTAACCATCCTTCCTACCTTACCTGTCCAATACCACCATAGTTGAGAGCTTGGAGTGTGTTGGCTCGGTAGAAAGGAGATTGGAGTATACCGGCTGGGAAATTTATGGAGTTGAATTCTGGCATGTAGTAGGCGTTGACGTAGGCAGGAGGCATCACCCATCGCTCACGGTCAGCAGGCAAACCATAGTCGTTCAGTTCGTCTGTGCTCATCCAGTTTCTGTGAAGGGGATGGGTTGTGAAGAGGGTTGAGTGGTTTTGAAAGGGATTGGGAGGGTTGTGAAGGGAATTGAGTGGTTTTGAAAGGGATTGGTTGGGTTGTGAAGGGAATTGAGTGGTTTTGAAAGGGATTGGTTGGGTTGTGAAGGGAATTGAGTGGTTTTGAAAGGGATTGGTTGGGTTGTGAAGGGAATTGAGTGGTTTTGAAAGGGATTGGTTGGGTTGTGAAGGGAATTGAGTGGTTTTGAAAGGGATTGGGAGGGTTGTGAAGGGATTTGAGTGGTTGTAAAGGGATTAAGTAGTTGTGAAAGGGATGATAATAACAGTGATGATAATAACAACAAACAACAGAAAGAATAATATATAACAAGTCTTTCCCTATAATGTTGAGTGTGTTGTGGAAGTGATGACAACAACAACAAAATATATATATATATAACGAGTCTTACCTAATGTTGAGTGAGTTTTGGAAGTGTGAGTTGGTGTTGATGTCCCCCAGGTCTGCATAGTAAGTTAGAAGAGCCGTGTCGTTACCATACCAATCTGGGTAACCAATTGACTTACTGATGGCCTCTGCTTTCTCGAAGGCCTTGGGTTTGGTCTCGGCGTCCATCCACTGGTTCATACCCAGGAGGTCCTCGAAGGCTGCTCGCAAGTCTTCCACCATGGCATTCACCTCGTCCTTGGCTTGCTGGGAGAAGTAGGACTCGACGTACTTAATACCAATGGCCTGACCCAGTTGGTTGTTGCTCTTCTCGGCACATAACTCTGCACGTGCTCTCTGTGCTGTGACTCCGTTGGCTACCATGCTGAACTGGAACGAGGCCTCACGCATGGCACCGTTCGTCTCATCACCCAGAGACTTTACATGGCGCCACATGATGTAGTTGGAGAGGGTACGAGAGCTGGTGGACGATATCAGACTGGTGAGGTTGGTTAGGTAATCGATTTCCTGCACGATGACGCGGGTGCTATCGTCCACGGTGATGCTGGTGGCTGAGAACATGTTAGACAGCATCTGTACCCAGTCAATGTCAGATCCGGCTGTGATCTGACTCAGCTCTGCCACCGTCATTGGGTTGTACATTCTCTCGATGCTTCTCCTCTCCTCAGACGGTGTTGTGATCCCAGCAAGAGCAATTTCAAAGGCCAAAACATCAGCGACTTCAGAGTCGATTTGACTTGTGTCTTGGCCAAGGGAGGTGGCAATTAGACTAGCTGTGTTGGCCATGTAGGTAGAATAGGCATCGATAATCTCCTGATAGTCTCCAGGGTTAGTGAGGATAGTACGTGCCAAGCCAAGGGACGTTTGATCGATATAAATAGTCGTGGAGAACGTATCCTTCTCATCAGCAAACACCCACAAGTTGATGAGGTAACCGGCAGCCACTTGCTTCCTGGCCTCGGAGATGGACACCTGCCAGTCAAACAAAGCATCACTCCAGTTACTATCAGTCATTGGCCACCCACCAAATTGATTCAGAAAGTCAATGAGTGGCTGTAGTCCAATCGTCTCCAGCAGAGCCTCATCTAGACACCCAGCATAGTAGACTTTAGCCTTGTTTATGGGCTCAGGGTCTTCTGGGTTGATGGGTTCAGTAAGGATGGTAGCCAGGGCGTTCATGAGGGCCTTATCCAGGACATCAAACATAGCCCACCTGGATGCGTCGTCTGGTACAGGGTTATTGGCGATCCAGTTACCACACGCGAATTGGTAGAAGTCCTGGCAGGGGTCGACGGTGGTGTCCATGGCAGCGATGAAGTCAGCAGCCGCCACGGTACATTCTGGGCTGGTACATACTTCATACCTCGTCCCTCTAGATGACTTCTTCTCATACACTGGTAGCCTCCTCGACCTGACCACCCAACACACACAAAACACAATTAAACACAAAACTATATAACAACTCATTACTGTATTATTTCCTGCATAAACTCTACACTCTGAGCTGGTACACACTTCATACCTCTCCCCTCTATAGATGACTTCTCTTCATACACTGGTAACCTCCTTGACCTGACCACCCAACACGATTAAACCCAAAACTAAATAACAACTCAGTCTCTGTATTATTTCCTACTCTTCCTTGTTTTACTTTTGGAATAAATCAACAACTCTCGACATTGTTACTGACTCTATATCTTACACTCACTCAGTCATTTATACATTTGACGTAACTAAGCAACTCTGTGTTACTCAATGTTTATTATTATTGTTATTATTTTTATTTTTTTTTTTATTATTATTATTATTGTTATTATTTTTATTTTTATTTTTATTATTATTATATATATATATTTTTTTTTTTTTTTTTTTTTTTTTTTTGCGCTTCCTTGTCTTACTTTTGCGATGGTGCAGCCGAAGCACAGATGGCCAGCACCAGAGCCAGGCAGACCACCACCAATCCCCTCATGCCTGTGTCCATCCTACAAAGAGGCATTAAAGAAATATGTATAGTTAATTGAAGATAAATGAGTCCTTCAGAAATTGCCACGAAACACACACACCTATATATAAAGGAGTTTGTTTCGTGGCATGGTCAGGGGGAATCAGAAGCCTCCAAATTATCACACACGATCACAGGGTCCCTTAAGGTGGTAATTCATTTTTGATACATTGGAGTGCCTTGATTCCTCCAAAGTATGCTAGGAAACAGGACCAGATGAGCAAAAATAATGGTGTTGTGTTGTTGCTTGGATTAGTTTGGAGGATTCAGTTGCTCCAGATTTACCAACACAAAACTTCCCCCCTTAATTAAGGAAGAAATTTTGTGTTGTTGGTAAATCTGGAGCAACTGAATCCTCCAAACTATTCCAAGCAACAACAGAACACCATTATTTTTTTTGTTCATGTGGTCCCGTTGTTTCCTGGCATACTTTGGAGGAATCAAGGCACTCCAATGTAACAAAAATGAATTACTCCCTTAATTAACCTTCATTAGACCAAGATGAGTTAGTAATGTTATGGTACAGGTGTTTGGTTGGAAGGGTTACAAGCTTAAAGGAAGATTATTATTATTATTATTATTATGTTGTTGTTGTTGTTGATTTCAAAGGTACCGTATAGGCCTATATAGACGGATTAGAGAGATGGGAGTTATATATAGAAGAACTGGTTAGAGAGAGAGAGAGAGATGTAAAAAATAGATATAGATTATATATAATTTACAGACCTGTTTAGAGAGAGAGACAGACAGATAGACAGACAGAGAGAGAGAGAGATAGACAGACAGAGAGAGAGAGAGGTAAATAATAGATATAGATTATATGTAATTTACAGAACTTTTTATCGTGACTGTACGCACACGACTTTTTAATCTAACTGTACACTGTGATAGAGGTATTTATATTATACTTATGTGTATAGATAGTGAGATGTACAAGTGTTTACAAGTGTTTAAACCACCTGTGCTATACACCCTAATTAGATCTTTAATTATGGGACCCCCGTCAGAAAATTGAAGGTTAGTTAGTCCTTCAAACATTGCCACGAAACACCACCACCTATATTGAAGGAGCCTGTTTGTTTCGTAGCATAGTTAGGGAGGAATCAGAAGCCACCACCAAGTCTCATATATACACGATCACAGGGTCCTTAGTTATTAGGATAGTATACATCTAGTTAGTGGTGATACAGTGGTTTGTAAGCACGCAAACGAAAGAATCTTAGCCGTGTAAATGACATATAGCTGAATTATTTAATGAATTTGATGAATAAACTATGCAGTGATCATCAATATCTAAACTGTTTGATAGATTTTGTGAATGTGGATACTAAGATTTTAGAAAATAATGAAGCCTTACAAGTGTGGTGTGGTTGGTTGGGAAGCTAACAAACTAATACCACTGTGGAATCGACTCACAATCACGAGCACTAATAAGTATACAACTCTGAACAGTCCAATTCACCAACGAAGTAATACCAATGGAGATCTTATTGTGCGTTTACTTACTTACTGTCTGAGAGAGAGATGGAATAATTATAAGTCTGATATGATGTGAAATATATAAATAAGTTGATGGAAATGCATACACTGAGTGATTTTAAATGTGTTTGTGAGAGAGAGAGAGAGCGAGAGAGAGAGAGTCCTAAACTTAATGTGTATTAAATTAGAAGCAAGAGAGAGAGAGAGAGAGAGAGAGAGAGAGAGAGAGTAGAGCCTCACATACACTTACCTGAGACGAGAACGAAAGAGTGTTGGTAGCAGAGACACACCTCACCTTAAAACACACACACACACACTGATAATCACCCCCCACCCCCCACCCCCTTCATGCCACCACCACCACTTAGATAACCCACGTCTTCATCTTGAGGGGGTAATTTATTTTTTTGTGTTGGTAAATCTGGAGTAAATTATTCCTTCAAACTATTCCAAGCAACAACAGAATACCATTATTTTTGCTCTTCTGGTTCTGTTTTTTTCCTGGCACATACTTTGGAGGAATCATGGCACTCCAATGTAACAAAAGTGAATTAATTACCTACCCCCTTAAGGGACCATGTGTGTGATGTAGTCAGAAAATTGGAGATAAACGAGTCCTTCAAATATTGTCACGAAACCTGTGTTATTGTGTGTTGTTATTGTGTTATTGTGTGTTATTGCTTGCGTTATTGTGTGTTATTGCTTGTTATTGCTTGTGTTATTGTTTGTTATTGCTTGTGTTATTGTTTGTTAGTGCTTGTGTTATTGTGTGTTAGTGCTTGTGTTATTGTGTGTTATTGCTTGTGTTTTACTGGGTTTGTGTAATTGTGTGTTTTTGAGCCTATAAAGTACATACAATATTATTTATTTTCATTAAGTTATGCCTATTCTGAGTGTTTGTACGTCAGTTTGCGTAGTGTGAAGAAGGAGCTTGTTTATTATTATTATTATTATTATTATTATTATGGTGAGCTGTTGTTGCTTGGTATAGTTTGTAGGAATCAGTTTGCTCCATAATTATATACTCTTAATTAAGGTGCATGTAATTCTTTTTTGGTACATTGGAGTGCCTTGATTCCTCCAAAGTATATGCCAGGAAACAGGACCAGAAGAGCTAAAAAATAATGGTGTTTGTTCTGTTGCTTGGAATAGTTTGGAGGATTCAGTTGCTCCAGATATATTTACCAACACAAAATTTCCCCCTTAAGGACCCTGTGATCGTGTATGAGACGTGTTGGCTTCTGATTCCTCCTGACTGTGCCACAAAACAAGCTTCTTTGGTATAGGTTGTGTTTCGTGGCAATGTTTTAAGGACTCGCTAACCTCCAATTTCCCCAATACATCACGGGGTCCCTTAAGGGGGTGCGGGTATAGGGGGACGGGCTTGGGGGGGTGTTTAGGGGGTGTGTGGGAGTAGGGGACAGGCTTGGGGAGGTTTTGTGGGGTGTGGGAGTAGGGGGACAGGCTTGGGGGAGGTTAGGGGGGCGCGGGAATAGGGGGACAGGCTTGGGGGGGGGGGGGTAGAAGTAATAGTAGTAGTAGTAGAAGAAGAAGAAGTAGAAGTATTATTATTACTATTATTATTAGTAGTAGTAGTAATAGTAGTAGTAGTAGAAGAAGAAGTATTATTATTATTATTATTATTAGTAGTAGTAGTAGTAGTAGTAGTAGTAGTAGAAGAAGTATTATTATTATTATTATTATTAGTAGTAGTAGTAGTAGTAGAAGAAGAAGTATTATTATTATTATTATTAGTAGTAGTAGTAGTAGTAGAAGAAGAAGTATTATTATTATTATTAGTAGTAGTAGTAGTAGTAGTAGAAGAAGTATTATTATTATTATTAGTAGTAGTAGTAGAAGAAGAAGAAGTATTATTATTATTATTATTAGTAGTAGTAGTAGTAGAAGAAAAAGTATTATTATTACTATTATCATTATCATTACTATTATCATTATTATTATTATTATTATTATTTTATATTGAATGCACAGAGTTGAATGAGTATCATAACCATATTGTCTCCAAGTATATAATAGGCAATTTTGTTATCAGTGAAGGAGGAGGAGGAGGAGGAGGAGATAGATACTCGTGTAGTTGGGGAATTTTTATAAGACCATCTGCAGGGTATCACAGATCTTATCACCCACCAGTGTGTTAGTGTACAGATGGGGGCACGTGAAACAGATACACTTTATTTAATTCTTGTATATAATTTCCATTGTGTGTTATAATAATAAAAATAATAAAAATAATAATAATAATAATAATAAAAGTAATAATAATCCTCTAATTTCAAAATCTGAGTCTTATAATAATAATAATAATAATAATAATAATAATAATAATAATAAAAGTAATAATAATCTTCTAATTTTATAATCTGAGTCTCACTGGAATATCTATCTATTAGTCTTCAATGTTGCTCTTAAAAGTTTCCAAGGTTGATTTATATAGATAGATTTTGATGTGAGAAATTCGTGGGGTTGAAACGAGAAGTGGAGGCAAGATATTTCAATGAGCTCTTTTTTATCTTTTATTATTATTATTTTATTCTATTGTTATTATGTTTCTTTTGAATATTAATGATGATGAGTTGCTACCTTGCCTCTCTCTCTCTCTCTCTCTCTCTCTCTCTCTCTCTCTCTCTCTCTCTCTCTCTCTCTCAATATAACGATGATGAGTTACTAGCTTGCCTCTCTCTCTCTCTCTCTAATGATGATGGTGATGATGAGTTGCAAGCTAGGCCCCCCCCCCTCTCTCTCTCTCTCTCTCTCTCTAATGATGATGGTGATGATGAGTTGCAAGCTAGCCCCCTCTCTCTCTCTCTCTCTCTCTCTCTCTCTCTCTCTCTCTCTCTCTCTCTCTCTCAATATAATGATGATGAGTTACTAGCTTGCCTCTCTCTCTCTCTCTCTCTCTCTCTCTCTCTCTCTCTCTCTCTCAATATAATGATGATGAGTTACTAGCTTGCCTCTCTCTCTCTCTCTCTCTCTCTCTCTCTCTCTCTCTCTCTCTCTCTCTCTCTCTCTCTCAATATAATGATGATGAGTTACTAGCTTGCCTCTCTCTCTCTCTCTCTCTCTCTCTCTCTCTCTCTCTCAATATAATGATGATGAGTTACTAGCTTGCCTCTCTCTCTCTCTCTCTCTCTCTCTCTCTCTCTCTCTCTCTCTCTCTCTCTCTCTCTCTCTCTCTCTCTCTCTCTCTCTCAATATAATGATGATGAGTTACTAGCTTGCCTCTCTCTCTCTCTCTCTCTCTCTCTCTCTCTCTCTCTCTCTCTCTCTCTCTCTGTGTGTGTGTGTGAGACAAGAGACAGGTGCACTCCAGTCTTTAATTCCCACGTTCCGTACTAATCGAAATAACTTGCAGAATAGCAGTGACATATAAACCAACCTCATAAAATTTGCCTCTTACGTCTCTCTTACCCTCAAGTTCACAAGGGCTAGGAAACTCAAAGTACAGCACCCCATTTCAAAACAAGAAGGCACTACAAACCAAATTTCTGTGGTTGACTATTATTCCATTTCTCTTCTTAGATACACGTTACAAGTTTTAAAATATAACCTTGGGAGGCCTAACATAAAAAAAAATATTAATCATTACTTTACTATTACTAATATTATGTCTAATATATATATATATCTTTGGGAGGCCTAACATAAAAAAAACTATTAATCATTACTTTACTATTACAAATATTATGTCGAAAAATATATATAACCTTTGGAGGCCTAACATAAAAAAAAACCTATTCATCATTACTTTACTATTACTAATATTATGTCTAAAAAATATATATCTTTGGAAAACCTAACACCAAAAAAACTATTAATCATTAATTTACTATTACTATTGTCTAAAAAATATATAACTTTGGGAGGCCTAACACCAAACTTTTATTATGTCGCCAATTTGTTACGTGGTAATGTAACATCACAGGGGTAGTCAAGATGTTAGTGAAGATGTTTTCACTTGGAGTTAGTGACAGTCAATCAGTGTCTCTCTATTTATTAGTTGAAGGTTACATTACTGAACAAATAATAAATTATTGTTTTCTTCAGTTTGTACAGTCGCGGCACATAGTCCTTGATCAGGGTGTAAGGACAAGTCTGGTCAAGGATTATGTGCCGCGACTGTACATTGCATATAAAGCTTTATTGCTAACCTGGAAAGCCAAACTAAAATACAATCATGTAACACTAACAAAAAATCATCTGGTCTCCTGCATATATATAAATATTACTTTGAATTAACCTTAAAATTTCTTTCCGGAGACCCCAGCACTCAGGGTTACATAAGCGGATACTGATGATTGATAAAAAATATATAAAAAATTTAAGTCGTGTTTTTAAATAGAGATAAATTAAATAAAATGAATTATAAAAACAAATATATGTGGTAACGTTATTGCCTGAGTTTATGTAAGTTATAGCATCATTGTTAAGACCATTTTTTTTATTATGCTAAAGAAAAATGAATTACTATTTGGATAACTAACTTGTTTATAAAGATTTCTATCCCTCGCTCCCTTCCCCCCTCCCCCCCCCCTCCCTCCCTCCCTCCCTCCCTTCCCTTTCCCCCCCATTCCTCCCTTCTCTCCCTTCCTCCCTTCCCCCCTCCTTCTGTCCCCCTCACTCCCTCCCTTCCCCCCCTTCCCTCCCTTCCCCCCCCCTATTCCCATCAATACTAATTCCCCCTCTCTCCCTCCCCCCCCCTATACCCCTCAGCATTCATTCCCTCCCCCCATTCTCTCTCCTCCCTCCTCCTCCTTCTCCTCCTCCATGTCCTCCTCCTCCTCTTCCACTTCCTCCTCCTCGTCCTTCTCTTCCACCTCCTCCTAGTCCACCTCCTTCTCCTCCTCCTCCTCCTCTTCCTTGTCCTCCTCCTCTTCCTCCTGTTGCCTGTACTTCCTTTGTATTTGTATTCCTCGTCCTCTTCCTCCTTCTCCTCCTCCTCCTCATCCTCGTTCTTCTCTTCCACTTTCCCTTCCTCTTCCACTCCTCTTCCTCCACTTCCTCTACCTCCTCCTCTTCCCCCTCCTCTTCCTCTCCTTCTCTTCCACCTCGTCTTTGTGAATTATTACGTGGTCGATGTTTGAGTGTAATGCATCATATTGGTAAGTCGGTTCTGGGTAAGACTCTCACTCTGTTTACAGGGCCACTTCTCCCTGCAGCTCTTACTATGTATTATGTAAGACCTCATTATCCTCCTCACACACACACACACACACACTGGAATAAAGTGATACGTTTACACACACACACACACACACGCTGAGCAAAGCAGGCATACACGTACACACACATACACATAGACTGGAACAAAGATGATACGTTTACACACACACACACACACACACACACATACATACATACATACATACTGTACATACACGCATACACTGCGCAAAGTACACACACACACACACACACACACACACACACACACACACACACACACACACACACACATAAACTATTCCTTTAATCTATTCCTAGCAACAAAAAGACCACTATTATTTTTTGTTTTTCTGGCCCTGTTTCATGGCATATACTTTGGAGGAATCGAGGCACACCACGGGGTCCCTAAAAGAGGCGATTCTCTTGTTGGTGAATTGGAAGGTCTCTGATTCCTCCAAACTATGCCACGAAACAGATAGACAGACGCCTTCAATGGTACTACTGTAATTGGGGATCTGTGTGTTGTTTCGTGGCATAGTTTGGAGCAATCGGAGACCTTCTAAAATCATCTTGTTTACAATCCGTCGTCGGCTACCCCATCCGACCCTGGCCTCTCAATGTAAATATTATCGCTTTCCGGCCGTGCGATATAATTAGATTGTGAGGACATTTATATCCAAATTGACAGACAGGAAGGGTAGGGTGGGGTAGGGTAATAGGGTAGGGTAGGACAGGTGAGAAGGGGATGAAAGGGTTGGGTAGGGGGGGTTGGGTAGGGTAGGTAGGGTAGGACGGTGAGAAGGGAATGATAGGGGAAGGTAGGGTAGGGGGGTTGGGATTGGTGGTAGGGGGTAATATGCAAGGGAGGACAGGTGGAAGGGATGTGAGGAGGAGGAATAAGGGAAGAAGGGAGAGGACAAGGAGGAGAGAGAGGGAAAGGAGAGGACAGACAGGGAGGGAGAGAGAGAGAGAGAGAGAGGAAAGAACTGATACAGGGAGAGGGAGAGAAGTAGAGAGGGAGGAGGAGGGGACAGGGAGAGAAAATAGAGTGGGGAGATTACAGGGAGGGAGATAGGATAGAGTGAGAGGAGGGAACAGGCAGAGAGAGAGAGAGGGACAGGGAGAGAGGAGAGAGTGAGGAGGGAGAGAGAGAGGGACAGGGAAAGAGGAGAGAGTGAGGAGGGGACAGGGAGAGAGGATAGAGGGACAGGGAGAGAGGAGAGAGTGAGGAGGGGACAGGGAGAGAGGAGAGAGAGTGAGGAGGAGGAGACCATTTTTAAAGCTTGTTATGACTCTTCCCTTACAAGCTAAAGTGCTTACACTAACTCGGTTGGGAAAGCACAAAAGCAACTCACTATAGGCTATACAAAGTGATGATGGTGATGATGGTGATGTTGATGGTGATGGTGGTGGTGATGGTATTGGTGGTTGTTGTGATAGTAGTAGTAGTAGTAGTGGTGGTGGTGGTGATAGTGATGATAGTAGTAGTGGTTGTGGTGGTGGTGTTGGTGGTGGTGATAGTGATGATAGTAGTAGTGGTGATGGTGGTTGGTGGTTGGTGATAGTGATGATAGTAGTAGTGGTTGTGGTGGTGGTGTTGGTGATGATAGTGATGATAGTAGTAGTGGTGGTGGTGGTGGTGGTGGTGGTTGGTGTTGATAGTAGTAGTATAAAGGTGGTGGTGGTGGTGGTGATAGTGATGATAGTAGTAGTGGTGGTGGTGGTGGTGATAGTGATGATAGTAGTAGTATGATGGTGGTAGATAGTAGTAGTAGTAGTAGTAGTAAAATCAGAGAAAGACTTCATGCTCTCACTCTGTAATGTAGTATGTAACTCCCTTCATGAAATACAGCCTCTTTTTTTTTTTAAGGACCCCTTGATGTAATGTGAAAATTTGGAGGTTAGCTAGTCCTTCAAACATTGCCACGAAACACACACACACACACACACACACACACACATTAATTAAAGGAGCTTGTTCGTGGCATATTCAGGAGAATAAAAAACCACCAGGTATTAATAATCTTTTCGTACATACATACATACATACATACATACATATACACATACACATATACATATACACATTACATAGAGTTTTTTATTCCTCCAAACTATTCCAAGCAACGGGTGACCATTATTTCTGTCCATCTGGTCTTGTTTTTGTTTCCTGGTATGCTTTGGAGGAATCAGTGTGCTCCATTAACCTTCCCCTGAAAAATGGCCCAATATCCCATCTTGCAGTATTCAAAAATTCAAAAAATATAACAGTTTAACGACTTTAACGGTGACGCGCTGAGGACACTGATGAAACTGGGGGGTGGAGGTGGGGGGATTAAGGAGGAGGACGGGGGAGGGGGAGGGAGATGTTGGCTGATGGGAGGTGGAGGAGGAGTGATGTGAGAGGGGGGGAAGGGGAGGGAGGGGTGATGGGAGGGGAGGTGGAGGAGGAGTGATGGGATAGGGGGGAAGGGGAGGAGGGTAATGGGAGGAGGGAGGGGTGATGGGAGGGGAGGGGGAGGAGGAAGTGGAGGAGGAAGTGGATAAGGAGGGGAGGGGTAGAGTGAGGGGAGGTGGAGGGCGACTGATTCTCCAAAATATGCCGAGAAACAAGACAACTTCTGATATTGTTAATCTGAAGTTTTATTCGTGGCACTTTTTCCAGAGAGAGAGAGAGAGAGAGAGAGAGAGAGAGAATGAGAGAGAATAAAAAGGTTTAGTAAAGAAAGAGAAAAGGTTTATTAGGGACACACACATACACACACACACACACACACACCTCCACATATTCACACCCACACACACACACACACACACACACACACACACACACACACACACACACACACACACACACACACCTCCACATATTCACACCCACACACACACACACACACACACACACCTCCGCATATTCACACCCACACCTCCACACACACACACACACCACACACACATTAAAGAAAGGGGCCTAAACTCGTCAACAAGAACTCGAGGCCCAACTCACACTCCACTTTTGTGTCTGGGTGTCTGCATGGTAGCGTTAGTCAGGCTGATGTCAAGTTGGGGATCCAAGTTTGTTTACATTTTTAAGAGTGCAAGTTGTTGTAGTGGGTTAGTCATCCATAGCAATACTGGATGGATGGATGGATGGGTGACGTGTGTGTGTGTGTGTGTGTGAGATGAGAGAGAGAGAGAGAGAGAGAGAGAGAGAGAGAGAGAGAGGAGTGTAGAAGGAGGGAATGGGGAAGGCAGGGAGAGGGGTACGAAGGAAGTAAATAAAGTCAGTAGAGAGCTAGAAGGTTTTATGGAAGGAAGGAACTAAGGAAAGAAGGCAGATAGGTAGGTAGGTAAGTGAGAAGGGGGCGGGGACTCCCTTTTGTGGTGTGTGTGTGTGTGCGTGCGTGCGTGTCTACCTGCTGAATGCAAGTCCGTCCACCTGTCCCAGTCACCGATGCCGCACGCACACTCACACACACACACACAACACACACTCGGGGACTATAATATACCCTCTCTCCCCTCACTCTGTGTCAGTGTTGCGCTGGCTGCGTCAAGGAAGGACCACGTACCCTCTTCCCTCAGTCCTCACGCCACCTGCCTACCTGCCTCTGCTTGTTTGTTGTGTATGTGTGTGTGTGTTTGGTGTTTGCCACGCCCACGTCTCAACACGCTGGAGTTTCCTGTGTCCACCCTCGTCATCTGTTGCCTCTTCTGCCGCCCTGCATTTGTAAGGATAAGAAAAATTATATGTTGTTGTTGTTGTTATGTTGTGTTGTGTGAATACTGCATGATGGTGATGACTCGTCGTTGACTTAGGTGCATGCAGAACGAGTCAGTCAGGAGTCACATGAACTAATAATGATGATTTTTGTGTGTCGCAGTGCCTATAACTGACCAATCATATGTGTATGTATGTACTCATGTATGTATGTATAGACACAATGTATATAATTATGCTCTCAAGTTAAAAAAAAGTAAGTGTAGCAGTACAGTGCAAAAAAAATTTAATAGTCGATAGAAAACAACAATATAAACTATCCTTCATAAACGTTCAATAAATATCAAAGTGTAGATTAAAGAATATTGTTGCTGTTGTTGTTGTTGTTGTTGTCGTTCTTCTTAATAGGTGACGCAATACTCGATCCCACATTTATATATTTTATCCAACTCACTCTCTCTTTCACGGTGTCGTAACTTTCCACCGCAGAGAAAATATTATATTATATTTTAGAAAGTATATTTTTACGACTGTAGAAGACCCAGGATTGATTAGTAATGTGGACGAAGTTTATGGGACCCTGTGATGTAGTCAGAAAAGAAAAATTGAGGGATATATGAGTCCTTCAAATATTGCCACGAAACACACACACACCTATATGTAAGGAGCTTGTTTTGTGGCATGTCAGGAGGTATCAGCAGAAGTCTCCAATTCCATACACAATCACAGGGTCCTTAAGGGAATAGTTAGCTCATAGTGTCATCATTACGTTTTCATCTGAGATAATGTAAAAATAATTGAGTAAATTATTATATTATAGGAAGTACACCCGAGCTCGTGAATTCGCGACCACGTACGAAGATATTTATGTCATGTGAGCTGGTAACACTGTGTAGGGAAGGTGTCATTGTAGGTGAAAGATTGTATCATGTCCCTCTACTATGTTCCACCTACTCTGATTCCTCACCAAATAAATGTTACCAGCTCAATGGCATAAACATCTAAGTACGTGGTCGCCAATTTACGAGCTCGGGTGTACATTTATAAGTCCTTGAAGACCCAGGATTGCTTAGCGGGGACACAGTTTAAGGGGGTCGGTTTTAAGGGGGTATATATCACATTGTTTTGGTGGTAAATCTGGAGCAAATGATTCCTCCAAAACTATTCCAGGCAACAGGATACCATTATATTTCTTCTTCTGGGTCTGTTTGTTTCCTGGCATACTCTGGAGGAATCAAGGTACTCCAATTTATGAAAAGTATAAATTCCAATTAAGTGGGTGTTTTGATGTTTACGTCGCCCCCTAAAAAAAAAAAAAAAAAAAAAAAAAAAAAAAAAAAAAAAAAAAACACACACACACACACGCAGATAGATACATTAGTCTGTTTCATGGCATAGTTTGATGGATTTTACGAGACTTATTTTTAAGGTGGAAGTGCAGTGTTGGTAAATCTGGAGCAAACGATTCCTACAAACTATTCCAAGCAAACAACAGAACACCATTATTTTTTTGTTCATCTGGTCCTAGCTGTTTGTTTCCTGGCACTCCAATGTAACAAAAGTGAATTACCCCCCCTTACGGTTCGTGGAGGGGGTTGTGGGGGGGGGGGGGAGATGGACACGAACTTTTGTGGTCGATGTACAACACACGATAGCCTGTCATTTACTACACCTACAGCAAGTGTCAATATCGACGTGTGTGTGTTTGTTTGTGTGTTTGTGTGTGTGTGTGTGTGTATGTGTTTGTTGGTTCACTCTAGTGCCTTGATTCATCTATAAGTATCTAAGTATTTGTATTTTCTCTCTCTCTCTCGTATTTGTATTTTCTCTCTCTCTCTCTCTCTCTCTCTCTCTCGTATTTGTATTCTCTCTCTCTCTCATATTTGTATTCTCTCTATCTCTCTATCTCTCTCTCTCTCTCTCTCTCTCTCTCTCTCTCTCTCTCCACTACACTTATTAAATTTAACACTCCCCCTCCACTCCCCCCCCCCACACCCACTCTTCTACTCCACCTCACACCACTCCTCTCCACTCCTCTCAAATCCATTCTTCCACATTCCTCTTTTCATTCCTCCACCCAACTATTCTCCTCAATTCCACTTTTCCCATTCCTGTTACCTCCACTTTACTCCACTCAACTATTCTCCTCTCATATCCACTCTTCCACATTCCTCTCTTTATTCCTCTTAACTCCACTATTCTCCACTCAATTCCACTCTTCTCCCCCCCCCCCCCCATTTCTCTCTACTCCACTCCTCTCCTCTCAAATCCACTCTTCCACATTCCTCTTAACTCCACTTTACTCCACCCAACTTTTCTCCTCACTGTTCCACTCTTCCCAACCCCCCCCCCACACCCCCATTTCTCTCTACTCCACTCCCCCTCCCCCTCCCCCCTCCTCCACTCCCCCTCCCCCTTCCCCCTCCCCCCTCCTACACATGCGCGCTCACCAATCAAGTTCCTTCAATCCATCGTGTATGAAACCTGGGCACCACCTCAGAAGTTAGGTTCACATTGAAAGAAGCCAAACATGACCTGACCTATTTTACACCATGACCCAAGTTTCACACTGACCTGACTTTGTGTTCCAGTATTTATTTATTTTCCAGGATTTATTTATTTATTTATTTCCAGTATTTCTTTATTTATTTATTTTCAGTATTTATTTACATATTTATTTATTTTCCAGTATTTATTTATTTATTTATTTATTTTCCAGTATTTATTTACATATTTATTTTCCAGTATTTATTTACATATATATTTATTTTCCAGTATTTATTAATTATGTATTTATTTATTTTCCAGTATTTATTTACATATTCATTTATTTCCAGTATTTATTAATTGTTTATAACTTTCCAGTATTTATTTACATATTTATTTATTTCCAGTATTAATTTATATATTTATTATTTATATATTTATTGATTTTCATTATATCTTGGCGGCGAAAATTCATACTGTGTCGGATATAAATATTTACAAAAAAAGATGTCGGTCTAGGATTATTTTGGTGTGTGTGTGTGTGTGTATGTGTATGTGTGTGTGTGTTTGTGTGTGTGTATAATCCCTCCTTACTCGACCCCTTTCCTCTGCCACCATCACCACAACAACAACAACAACCTTTCCACCCTTCATGACCCCAGTGGCACTCCCCCTCGCCCCCCCCACCCCCACGCACCCCCCCCACCCCCACCATCAATATAGAGAAGAGGTGAGGCAGAAATTGATGAACACGCCTCCTCTACTACCCCTACTCCTCCTCCTCCTCCTTCTTCTCCTCCTCCTTTTCTTTATTTTCTATTCCTTCTTCCTCTTCCATCTTTCTCCCCTTTCTCCTCACATTTATTACCTACTCTACCTACCCCTACTCCTCCTCCTCCTCTCCTCCTTCTCCTCCTATTCTTTATTTTCCTTCTCCTTTTCATCTTTCTTCCCTTTCTCCTCTCCTTCTCTTCTCCTCTTCCTTCTCCTCCACCTCCTCCTCTTCCTCTCCTCCTTCTCCTCACCTCCTCCTCTTCCTCACCTCTCCTTTCCCTTCTCCTCTTCCACCAGCAAATACTCACCCTAATGTTCCAAAGACTCTAAGAAGAACAGACCCTAAGAAGAACGATTAAAACAACTTTCCCCTCGTCACCAAACCATCCCAGAGTCGCCTAAGAGGGACACCAGAGATTAGGCCAATTTAATGTTTGTTTGTTTTTTCTGTGTGTGTGTGTTTTTTTTTTTACTCTGAGTATCGATAGACCTGTTGTGGGTGGTGTAGCCACCAACTATAAGTTGTGCTGCTACCTAAAGAAGGCTCCTGTGGTAAGGGCCACTGTCAGGTTTCTCCACTACACTTCTCAGCCTCAAGAGCTAGTGTCTATAACTCTCTTTAAGAAGTGCTCAAGGAAGAGAGAGATGCGGTGAATAGTTCCCAATGATTTAATGTCAAAAAAGTTAACACTATATACAATTCTCTGCGTACCTGACGTTAACAAAGCTAAGAATATTTGGTTATGGTATTAAATGTATAATACATATGTTGTATACATGAAATTTTGCAAGAGTATGCAGACAATGATATTACACAAAATGGCAAAGAGATATGCTGAAAGAAATTGCATAGGCTATCTGCATGAAGGAATGTAATGGTAAATGAATCACAATACAGGGCTGGTAGATAATTAGAGAATGGTTACACACTCCAATCAAAGAAA
>JAWQEG010002675.1:0-39797 GCA_033782935.1 Petrolisthes cinctipes | reverse complement strand
GATGTGGTAGGGGTGAAGGATGTATGATATAGGTGTTGGTGGAGTGATGCGTGGGGGATGTGAAGGGGATGAGTGGTGCTTGGGGGGATGTGGTAGGGGTGAGGGATGTTTGATATAGGTGTTGGTGGAGTGATGCTTGTGGGATGTGGTGGAGATGAGTGATGCTTGGGGGATGTGATGGGGTTGTGGTGGGGTTGATAGGTGTTGGTGGAGTGATACTTGGGGGATGAAGTGGGTATGTGGTGGGGGTGAGGGATGTTTGATATAGGTGTTGGGTGGAGTGATGCTTGTGGGATGTGGTGGGGATGAGTGATGCTTGGGGGATGTGGTGAGGGATGTTTGATAGGTGTTGGTGGAGTGATGCGTGGGGGGTGTGGTGGGGTTGAGGGATGCGTGGAGATATGATGGGGGTGAGGGATGTTTGATATAGGTGTTGGTGGAAGTTGTATTGGGGAGGGGTGCGGGGGTTTTTGGTGGAGGTTGTATTGGTGTGGGTGCGGAGTGTTGGGAGGATGTATTGCAAGGTCATGGAGGTGTAGCGGGGTTGGAAGGAGTGTACTGGTGAGGTGTATGAGGAGTTGGACTGGGAGTAATGGTGTTGAGGGTTGGAAGAAGTAGTACTGGTAATGGTTGGGCGACAGTCATGGTATTAATGGTGTAATTATTATTTCGTGGTACAGATGGTGTTGAGGGGAGGAAAGAGGGTAGAGAATTACTGGTGTTATGACGGATGAATTTTTTTTTATCTTATTGTTTTTTTATATGTTCCGACACTGGACATAGAGTTCATCTAGCCCGTTACCGTGGCCCAGCAGGTCAACTGCTACTCACACATACACACAACACGAATTCCGAATTGGTACCCAGCCACAGAGGGAGGGAAGTGAGGGTAATTCCCAAATACTGCAGCTGTTATAGTATCAGTGAGGGTGTTTTACTTTCGGTGGCCATATAGTTAGTGCCTGAAACTCAAATTCGGAAGAGTAAATATTCTCAGGCCCTCACTTGAATGGAATTGATGGACTGAAGGGATAAGTAGTTGGTGGAATGAACGACAACAGTTTTACAATGAATTCATGGAAGGGGTGAAGATTGGAAGTACCTGTGTTGCATGGTGGAATTTTGGAGTGATTGTAGGAAAAAATAAAAGGTGCAAAACGACACTACTTTCATAATGGGTAATTGTGTGTGCTGTGCCGCTAAGATCTCAGTAGTAGTATAGGAAGGAGTGTTATCGCTCACACCAGCGTTCCTAACATTATTAATCCAAGAGGAAGTACCGCGTTTTCCCTACATCATCCAGTCGTGTAATCCGTGTAATCACAACATGAGGAAGGTGTAACGCTGGTTAATTTCCTCAATTTCATCTGGTAGCAAATTAAGGTGGAAGTACAGTGTTGGTAAATCTGAGCAACTGATTCCTCCAAACTATTCCAAGCAACAGAATACCATTATTTTTGTTAATCTGATCCTGTTTCCTGGCATACCTTGGAAGAATCAGGGCACTCCAATGTAACAAAAGTGAATTACCCCCTTAAAAGGGAGGTACAGTACAAACCGCAGAGCCTCTCGTCTCTTAATATATACACCCATTGCAGCTGTCTGCCTTAACCTTCTCACGAGTTTTGTATCCATTTCTATTTATAATGTATTGTAACTAACGCCCTGGAGACTGTATTTATCAGTAGGAAACCAGTGGGTGTGAAAGACTGCTAAATTATTTTTGTTACTAACCTCACCAAAAGATTCTGACTAATGCTTGACGATTTTACACTGAGAACACACACAATGCATGCTATAATTATATAGACCGGCAGCCCAAACCCCTGAGATACAACGAAAGAGATACCATTTGTAACCCATATTACAGTTCAGTAGTAGTCTTGTACACTGTGAAATTGACCGTCTGCCCGTATTTAACTGGTGGCTTACATTACAAGCGACCTTTATTGGTTGTAATATTTTGGATCTAGATTCAACTAGCGAGATACCGAATGAAACCAATGCAAAACTTAAGCTTGATATCTCCTGACTTCAGTGCTGAGTGTCTCATTGGTGGTGTTTCGAATCTGATTTGAAGTTCCACCAGGCGAACTGAAAGCGGAGTTTATCATGGACTTCTTTTCATAGCAACAAAGTTTCTAGTACTGAGAGAAGGATAGTCCACTCTTATGGTAGTTTTGGTTGTCGCAGTCCTGTGACTTACACGGGTAGCTGGAATGTTGATTCCCCATGTCTTCTAGAGGCGCCACTGTCCCACCCAGCCACAGTGACCACACCAAAATAACATTGAGTGGCCTATCCTTCTCCCAGTACTAAAATCCTTGATAAAAAAAAAAAAAAAAAAAAAAAAACACACACACACACACACACACACTGGAGCCGAGGTGACGAGGGAAGTGAATTGGGAGGAGTGGAACAGTTTCTTCTTGGCAGTGAAGGTGAACAGTTCTCCAGGTGTGGTTTGTATTCTTAGTGGTGGTTTTTCGTGTTGGATAGTAATTTGTGTGCGTAATTGGTGTCCATTTAACTGTGCTCAATTTGTAATTAAGGAAGAAACCAGACACCATATTAATTTTGTTGCTCTCGGCGTTTGTTTAAATTTTTTTTTCTATAATAATTTATTACTTAATTGATGTCCGTTTAACTTGTCTTCCATACGTAATCTTTTGGTAAACTGTCAATTTTGTTCCTTGTGATCGACTCTTATTGTTAAATGAGACTTGATGGATGTCTTACTTTATTTAAATTTTATAAGTCCAGTGGTTCGGAGACTTCATGATTATTTTGCAATATTATACTGGTATTACACACTTACTTTAGTTTAAGGTGCAGTGGTTCGGTTATTACTAACTTGTTATTACTAAGTTGTTATTGAATTGGAACATTTACTTTTTGTTTGTTACTGATTCAGTTCGGGATTGTCCTTGTCTTTATCATACAGAAACGACAGCCCGGTTATTAAGTTGCAGTTTAACTTTTTCAATCGATCTGATTTTATAAGATTATGCAAAGCGGAACCCTGTATATATCTTGGTGGTTTGGGCATTTTGAAAACTCAATGCAGGTTCTCATTTCAGTTATCGGAAATAAGATGTGGTTTCAGCGTTTGGAAGAGGTCTGCTTTGAGATGTACAGTCATGGTCTAAAGCCCTGCAACCTGGTGAATAAAAGAGCCATTTAATTGAATCTTATGAACCAAAATTGCAGAGACCAACCGCTATAGTTTCGGATCTTTTTCGAAGCCATCTCATTGAAAGGTGTTGCAGGACTGTTGAACATGACTGTACCATAGGCTCTTGCATTACATAGTGGCACTTTTAATTGTAAATGAGACAATCGTGGATACCAGTGAACTAAAATGGTGTTCAATTGTTGTATCCTAATGTGAAGTGTAGAAAAAATGCCTGATAAAGTAGAGTTGGTGTTTTCAGGATGGCATTGAAGTGAAAGATGGTTTGCTCGGAAAGTATATATAGTGAAAGTTAGAAAACTAATTGAAGCAATCTATGACTACAAAGAAAAGTGGTTCTCGAATGGTGAATGTTAATATTCAGTGTTGCCTGTGAACTGAAAGATGGTTTGAAAAAATTGATCGAAGGTGCAAAAGAAGCACCTTTATAAATCACTGTATTAAAAATGTTTAATCTTTATTCCTAAGATAAAGAAAAAAAAAATATTGGAGTATCTGTTTTACAAATGTGTTAAAATATTACTAAAGGCGAAAAAATATGCTAGTGAAAATTTGTGAAGTGGTAATTGTAACTCGTGAATAGAAGAAAAATAATCTGACGTTGGAACACAAGTCTTAAGCCCCTTGGACACGAGAGGCAAAAACACGGCTGGCACGGGCAACTCTGTGAAATTCTCTCGCCTTTTATCAGTGTTACCAGATCAAACTGGCCAAGGCAGCAATTGGACACTTGTGCCCACCACCCACTCACAAAACTGGTAACAGTGTCTGGCCGCCGTCTTTTGCCTCGTGTGGAAGGGACTTTAAGGACCGTGATGTGGTCTGGGAAACTGAAGATTTAAGAGTCCTTCAAATATTGCCACGAAACGCCACATACATTAACGTAGCTTGTTTCGTGGCATAGTCGGGAGAAATCAGAAGCCACCAGGTCTCATACAAGATCACAGGGTCCCTTAATTGTAGTGGAAGTGTTGCCTCTACCTTTAGCATGTGTAGGATGCGCATATCAAGATTATAATTAAATGATAAACCTCATTAAAGTCTGTGGAATAAAGTTATCGATAAAGGAGTCGACTCCACACCGTTGAAGACAATACCTAAGTTGTGTCGCCTGTCACGAGGAGGATGGTGAGTGTTTTGTGCTTTTTTTTAATGTTGAGAGTATGTTCTCATCATTTCCCAGTTAAGTACCCCCGGAGTTAAAACCATCTTCCCATACCCCCACTAATGAAACTGCAGGAAATGTATAATGATACTACATTGATTCAATTTACGGTGGTACTGAAATGAATATCAAATGACACCCTATAATCAGTATTAATGACTTTATTTAGGACCCTGTGATGTAGATTGGAGTTAAGGAGTCCTCCAAATATAGCCAGGAAACATCACCTATAGGGAAGGAGCTGTTTTCTTGGCATGGTCAGGAGGAATCGGAAGCCTCCAATTTTCATACACGAATTTTAGCAAAAACATTCAAATCTCAAACCATTTCCAATGATGCTATATAATTATGCAGGAGTGGAACTGTAGTTGTATTAGAAATCGTATTGAATCTGAGTAAAGGGTGTGTAGAGGCCGAATTAACTGTTTGAAATATATTTTAAGCAGCCATCAAAATACTGTATGGATAACATCCTAAGAAGCCTGCATGGTGTAGGATTAACGTGAGACGCTTACGTGAGTCTATGCGGTTTATTTTGGAGAATCGCTAAACTGATTCCATAAAACTAGCAACGAAAGTTTTCTCTCAGCCGGCCACAAAATCAGTGAATTGGCCGAGTGGTTAGTGTTCTGGACTCGTAACCTGGAGATCGGGAGATCGATCCTCTGAGGTGAGGGCCTGAGAATATTTACTCTTCTGATTTGAGTATCAGGCACTAACTATAAGGCCACCGAACGTCGTAAAACACCCTCACTGGTACCATAACAGCTGCAGTATTCGGGAATTACCCTCACTTCCCTCCCTCTGTGGCTGGGTACCAGTTCGGAAGTCGTGACGTGTGTGTATGAGTAGCAGTTGACCTGGGCCACGGTAACGGGCTTGATGAAGCCTATGTCCAGTGTCGAAAGATAAAGAAAAAAAAAAAAAAAAAAAAAAAACATGTCGCCGTAAATCTGTTGCTTTGTAGTTCGAACCACAGGTGACTCTGTTGCTTTGTGGCTGACTGACGGAACTGACTTTACTGACGGAACTAACTTGGGTGTACACAACCATTTTCAACTTTGAGAGAGGTTTAGAAGACTCACTTTTTCGAACTCTGTTCAGTTGCTCTCCAACACTCCTTGGACCCTGGTCCAGCACTATCACCCATGGCTGTACCATAGCTAATAGTCCGTGTTTTTAAGCGGGATCAAGTAAGTGGGAGGAGAGAACAGGCTGGAGTAGATTTTAATTGTATATAAAAATTTACTGTCTTGCTCCTAAGTGTTATACCTCAGGCGCTCATTTAATTCTAATAAGGCTTGTGAAGGTTATTCTTGCTCGCATTTGGACGTTTACTAATCTAGAACTTTGTTTTTATCATGCATAGTGCAAAGCAATCAGACTCTTGGAGTGATATACCCAAAGTTTGGGCATTTTGTTTCGGAGGGTGTGCGACTTGACGGGGCTACTTGCAGTGTGGAGATTAAAGCCTGGTATATGTATGCATGTATTTCTATGCGTAATATCATATAATGTTGAAAAATGGTTTATGCGCTATGTTCTTAGGAGTATATATAGATTTTTTGTCCTTGGGTTTGATAAAGATCAGTTAAAAGGTAATTTGTATTATGCTATAGATTTAACGTTATTGGGCAAGAGCAGATAAACGATTGTTTTCAAAATCAATGTTATATTATCAGATTCGATAGATGATTATATTAATACATATTGATTTACCTCTAGCGTATAGACAAAACATTATTTAATTAATGTATTATCAGGTAAAGGTCAGCCAGGTAGTCGGTGTTATCAGAGCCAGGTGCGGCTGTAAATACCGATGCTAATTACCCGAATAATGTTATCGAAATCTTTTCACGAGGTTAACTCCCCATATGTAATGATCATCCTTACATCGCTAAGCATGAACGGCAATGGAGCGCCAGAACCCCACAGTTCCACGATTCAAACCCAGACTCTCCTGCCTTACAACTCTGAGTTGAAGCTAGACAGAAACTGACGGAAGATTCCCTCGAACCGCAGTTTGACCATAGGACCAGTCAGAGAGTATTTTACATTATACGATGAAATCTAGTCCAGAGATCGGTCCGGGGCGGTAAAGGTTCAAGTTCATGGCGGAAGTCTTGCCTTAGAAGAGGCACTTCCTGATGTGGTTTCTCATTCGTTTTGCGGTCTGGATCTTATTTTATATTGGCTATCCCTTAAACTTTTTACCTTTTCTCTAGTTTACCAGAATTTGTAATTTATTTATTAATTTATGTTAAATGGTCATCAAGAAGGAATCTACCCATTATGATGTTATCACTTTGGTTATATGGGCGTTGTAGTATTATGTTTTTACTTCTTCGTTGTAGGCATCATAATGTAAGAGGAAATGAACAAGGTCTTCCTTTTCATCTTCACACATAATACACACTGTTGGTGAATTAGTGAATATTCTAGTTGCCCTCCATTATCCTACCCTTCATGATCGAGATTCCAATTTCACCCATTATTGCAGTTTCTTACGTATAGGTAGGAGCTCCCAATATTTTTCTCCCTACTATTTTCCATTCTTCGCAGCTTCCTAATTTCCTCTTTAGTGAAATCTATAACATTAGCCCCATATAAAATCAATGGGTGTGCTATACTTTTCCAATACACTTTTCCTATAGTTAATTTCAAACAACTTGTTGCAACTATAGAATAAGTTAAATGTGCCATTTTCACTTTTTTCCATTATCTGTTATTGCACTTTAAATAAGTTTCTGTTAGTCATTAATAGTTATCCCTAGGTATTTCATTGTGTTGCTGACTTTAATATCTGCTACTTCAGTTGTCTTTTCCCTCGTATTAAATATAATTATGTTGCTTTTTTTGTTCATTTCTAACCCTTTTTCCCTTATTTTAATAACTTGTTCTATAACTTTTTCAGCATCTTTCAATGTACTTGCTAATAACATACCGTCGTCAGCGAAGAATAACGATGTTATGTTGAAGTTCTCAACCTTATATCCTCTTAACTCCTAATTTTTCCATAATTTTATAAGTTACTAGTTTAAACAGTCGTAGATCCCATGCATCCTTTTCTAATCCCACTGCTAACTGGAAACTCTACCTTAAGTTACCTTCATATAGTTTTGTTTCTACTTCAATAATTTTCTCGTTTATTTTATAGTCTATCAGAGTAGCAACCATATAGCCTCTCTTCACACTATCGAACTCTCTCGCAGTCAAACGAAATTACAATAAGTTCTTTTTTTATTCAGGAGTGTGTTCTCCACACTATCTCAAAATAAGAATATTATTCTCTATCTTTGCTCCTGCTGTAAAGCCTGCTTGGTTCTCCTTAACCCAATTATTTCTATGGATAAATACTTTCTAACCTATGTTTGTTAGAGCAATTGGCCTAAATTAGTGTACCTTTTTTCTCGGTATCATTACTGTTTCACTCTCCTTCCATCCCTCGAGTATTTCCCCAGTATCTAATGTCTGTCTAAATACTTTGTACAATTCTGGCTTTATCCCATCAGGACCTGCTGCTTTCTTATTCTCTAATTTGATTAAGCACTTTTAAACTTTCTTCAGTTATAATTTCCTCTTCAAAGTATGTCTCCCCCTCTAGTATTTTTAGAGCCATTATCTATATGTTGTCTAATACATCCACTACATGTCTCTGTGGTTTGGTATGTCACTTACGTCTCCCCATTCTCCATTTACCCTACATTGTCTCTCCCTCCCTATTTCTGTTTTTACAAACTCTTCCCTTTGTATATTCGTAACTAGTCTCCTCATTCCACACTGTGTTAATGTTATTTTGATGCTTCCCATACACTCCCTTCCAAGAAGTCTTAACCTCTAATTTTGCTTCCTCCTTTCCTACCCGTGATTCATTAATAGTTTTACTTTTGTCTGTTTCAGGTACTTATGGACCGAGTCGGCAGGTGGAGTGAGAACCCAGATATAATGTGCCCTACTCATAAGGCGTACAAACCAGAGGAAAATATCACCTTCATTGGCACTCGTCTAAAAACTTCCCTACACTTCCCCCTCCCTCCTTAAAGTCGTCGCTGGTTTAAGTATGAAGTTTCATTCATATTACAACCAGCGACAACTTGAAGGAATGTGTGTTGGGTAGAGGGGAGGTGAAGGGCAGATGTTTTTTTTTTTAGTAATTTCCTTTGGTTTATATGCGTTATGAGGGAAGTGGACTCTAATTACAAACTAAGTACTAAGGCGATGGCTCAAGTCCTTGTACAATGTTTTGGACGGACTGCAGACTTCCATGCCCCAGGTTCGAGTCCACGCCATAACGTCTGGGTTTTATTCCGAGGTGATCTGATGGTTCTAGCTGTACGTCAAGTATCCTGGCTACGGCGACACGTAAAGAAAATACCCCCTAGATCGTTATGAACTCTATGATGCCCAAACATATGCCAAGATGCTGTGAGTGACGATGTAGCTGCCCTCTCCTGATAGTGACGTGTATATAAAGTGGAGTCATCTAGTGGGGCAGGAGAGAAGCTACCAACATCACTACGAAGCTCCACTGTCTCATCTAGTACGACAACCAAACATCGCTGTGCCTCGCAAGAGTTAACGGCCTTCTAACAGCCTATAGTCCCGAGGTTGATGTAAAAAAAAAAAAAAACAAGAATTCGTTGTGAAGTATTTGTCAATAATTTATGCACTTGTTAATAATGTAATTGTATTTATGAAATGTTTCTGTTTCAGGTATTTGTGGAGTGGGAAACTGGTACACTGAGAGACAAAGTAACTACACGATGGCCCAAGTACCTACACGATGGCTCAAGTCCCTACAAATGATGCAGTAAGAGCCTTTAGTATTTATTAATAGTCCGGATATAAGTATATATGGAAGGTGTCCATTTGGGAAGACTAATGTACTCGTGTTGTTTGTTTCAGGTACTTGTGAAGTGAGGTAGCTGATGATCCCATGTAAAGGAACAATGAGTCAGTAAATCGTGCCGAGGTTAAAGTTGTTGGATTCAAGTAAGTGAACAGCTCTAAAGACATGTGAAGCATTATGAACTGGCCATTTTTATGTTGGTGTGGTCCATCCAACAACGACTTCGACCTCACTCTCGCCAGGGGAGTAAAGAAACTTATGCTTGTGACTGTACTTGCAGGATGTAGTGTGTGCCGCCCAAGGTACTCCATGGAGTGGTCTGGACGCACCAGTGCACATCTATTCCAATGGATGGATGGTCCAGCTCATATAGCGGACAGCACTGGTGCGTGGGGTGTCCTTCTTTACACCATAAAGGAACCCCCTTCCCCCTGATGGCATTCATAAGGGGGGAAGTATTAACTCTGCCAGTTCCCGATAGGCGCCTGAGGACCCCCGTGGGGCCTTCGGGCCCCGTGGGGGGTCCAAGGTTGTCCTACGTGGAACGTAAGAGTTTAGCCATCCACTTGTATTAAAGTAGCATATCTCTACTTTGATATGCCAGAAAATTTATTTTTAGTTTTTTTTTTTTTTTTTTTAATAATATTTTGTGTGAATTTATGCGTGGGTGATTTCCGGACTCTCTTCGAATTAAAAATAAGAGTGGTTTGTAGATTTGAGTGTGCTAAAGGTACGAAGATGAAATCCAAATGTTATAAAGTTTGGCAAAAAATATCCCTGTAGTTTTGAGAGATTATATTATACAGATATCAGAGATGTAGATGATAAATATACAGAATCAGGTTTATATACAGATATAAAGAGAAAGGCAAATATACAGAGAAAAATATTATATAGATACAGAGCACTGAAATCGAGATAATTTTCCCCACCGGTTTCTTAGACATCACTGCATGAAAGCTCGACAAGAAGTTACTATATTGGATAGGTAAAACTACTCTTGCCTTGGTAACTTTTTTTTATCAACTAAGAATGACAAACCCACTACCATCCACAAATGCAGCAGCAACCCTTCTCTCTGGTCAGGTGTACCAACTGCCTGACCTCTGTAGTGTAATTTTGATGGAAATGTAAGTGTGGCCACATGTAACTACACAAACTGTCTCTCTTAAACATAGTCAAATTTAAGAAATATCTTTCAAAATGTGAAATAATATCTTTAAAAGTGTTTACACCAAGTACATGAAATGCTGAGAGATAAATATGGTGTAACGTACAGTTGTCTGAAGGTATTTGTTTACCCCCTGCGGTGGATGTGGAGTGCATGGCGAACAGGGGATTGGTGTCATTCCTAAATGTTACTCTAGTAACTACTCCGCCACATCTACTCCAGACACAAAAGAGGGAGTAAAGGAATACCTTGAGGCAACTGTACATTCGGACACACAAGTTAAATCAAGATATGCTGGAAAAGTTCTTTGCCTCCTGAGGATGCTGTGATCACCAGTTAGCCTGAAACAGTGTCGGTACCAAATCACAAATTCTGAAGATACCCCACTACAAGATAAGCATTTGCTCAAGTCTGTTGATCATGACATGTGTTTGTCAGGCATATTGTGCTCAAAACAATGCAGACAGGATTACAACAAGACAAGATGGGAAAACCTTGCAGTCAGTGAGCCAAGCATGTGGTCACAATAAATTACAGTACTGGTAATATAATAAAGCCCTTACCAATAGTCTTTCATAAAGAGCAATTATTGGACTGGCATTTCAGCCTCTGTAACAAAACTACCCTCGTCCAACAATGTTATGTATCGTCATGGCCGTCCTCTTTATCTAGACTACACCCCCACATATCACGTGACTCCTCTGCCATCGAATATGGCAAATAGTTAATATAAATACCTGAAGAATATTACATTATTTTCACAATATAAGTCTCGGTCAATAATAATCATGCACATATGGGTATCTCGAACAATTTACTGTAATGTTTTCACGTTCACATATGATATTGTTTTAAATGGTGCGTAGCTGCTTGTATTAAATTTTAAGATGGTAGTTAACCTATTTATTGAAAAGGTTATCGTCTAAGGAACAGAGGGAAGCTGGCAAACTCTTACGTAAGTTACCCCTATGAATACTTATATTTGACCACGACTGTACCTTTTTACACGGCGAGGGAAGGAGTTTGAAAATACTCATACATTCAAGCACGTAATCAAATATATATATTAACTTCTGCTTTAGTTGCCCCTGGTGACCCAACATTTTCTTTGCTGCGCAGTTTTCTGTTTCTCGTTTCCATCATTTTTAGGGGATTCTACGATATTATTTTCCCTATTCATTTTTGCATGCATTACGTTAACTATATATCGAATGATGTTTTTCTTTATATTGGTATGTAGTAACTAGTCTAGTATCACTTACACATACTGTATTTACGAAGCTTTAATAAAGGTCACATTTTATTTCCTTTCCTGTTGCACAACTTTCATTAGTGTACATTTTCCAGATCAAAGTAATATACTATATTAAGTTGTGTAATTACACAACACAATTTCGAGTATAAATGGTCATATACTTTGCTAACTAATTAAACCTTAAACATTCTATAATGCAACTCAGTCTTGGTTCTTGCAGTGACAAGGTAGTATAGCGTTCGTCTCCTCACAATTCCTGTGATGGTACAGAACCCCTACAATAGTTTGGAAATGATTGGAATTTAGTTATTCCAAACTTTCACATTTAAATATATTTCTTTTCGAACATAGCCTACTATTCATTCATTCTAGAGAACCATACAAGTTGCTTTATATGTTACCTGATATTGGGAATTACGGGATCTAGGAGGGGGTTAGCAAGGCTACTGAGACAATCCAAGAATTCATAATCTTCTCTTTTTTTTTTCCTTGCTGCACTATCAACTTCTTTTCATTAGTATTACATCTTTACATGAAACCAAAGCCACTTGAGATACTTCACCTTATCACGGCAAGTGTGTATTGGTGTGGAAGATGACGCACATTTCCAATAGACACATGATCCTCTTGTTCCTCCGAAATGGTCAATGCTCTGGTAGTCCTTCAATCTGTCCTCATACTCGAATCATCCCCCCAGTAGGTGCTTACTGTAAGGGATATCGATGATGAGTACGAGGCATTCATTTATTTTTCTCAACTGCACTATACCTATCCTCACATTTATCTGTATAATATTCTTACACGAAACCAAACCCACTTAATACTAACTGTGCCTTCTCGAAGAAAGTGCATTTCATGGTCAGGAACATTACTCAGACACCAGTCATATCCTCCTCCATTGGGTTTTTATCTCTCCCTTCCCCGCATCCCAGATCTGTAGGAGATTTCAATACAGTTTCAGAACTAGTCGATATTTTCTCCGCTACACTATAAAGTTATCCTCATTTACATTTATTCACTTATGTAACAACTTTATATAAACCCTAAACGCATCATCTTCTGAAACAAAGTGTATATTTGTTGTTCAAGTAGAGGACAGACACCAGGCACGGCATCCTTGCATCTTCCATCTCTACATCCTTGATCTGTACGGAATGCCGAATTTGAGGGCATGTCATTTTTTTTCCCCTGCAGTAACAAATTTTCCTCAGTTATGTAACCACTTTACATAAAACCGATGCCACTCGTACACTTTACCTTCTCAAAGCAAGTAAGTTTCTTTGCCAGGAAGAGGACTCCCAGAGATCATGCACGTCGTCGTCCTTGTTAACCTTTCATGTATTTTGAAGGTCTGCAATACAAGATACCACCAGCATTGCTTTAATTCAGAAACTTGTACGGTCCATAGTAATTACAGCACATGTGTCGCAAACGGAATTCATACTATACAAATCCTACGTGCTTTACCTTTTGAAGTGTCTTCCTATAACATTGGGGATATTCAGACTTTCTTACCTTTCAAACCCATTTCAGATATAATTCTAATCTCAACGCTAGATATTTGTAACGGTTTCTACTATGCTGTGACAATCTTTAGGATCGCAAACCATTTCCACTGAATAACTTAAATTTACTGTGGGATTTTACATTCACGATCAAGGGCAAGGCTGATTAAAGTTTACTTCAATAAAACCATATGATGAAAACAACATTTATATCTGCACAATGTATTATCAACATTTAACTATGCTCTAACATTTTTAATAACTAAAGTACTTATACACATCACCAACAAACTAGGTAGTAATGCATTTAAATTACTGTTGCATCTACCCAATTCAAAATTTCCTCTAATTTTTATCTTGTCGCACACCAAACAAACTCAAATATTTGTATTGATCCCTTACCAGCTATGGCCTGTGGTTTATCTTTCATCCTGACCCTCTTGATACCAAGCCCAATGCATGGCTGGTTCTTCTGGCCTCTTGAATGACCCTCCTCTGCCTCTTGATGGCCTTGCGACTGCTACTACTGGCCTCTTGATCGACCTTCCTTTGGCTCTCTGTATCCACCAGCTCATGTTGAATGGTCCCGGGAGTGAGTCAGTGGGTCGGGCAGCAAGTGTCCTGAAAGCATCACAAGAGATGCGTACTCTATAAATATACAGTTACCGGAGCATCACTTTTCACTGAATGAACCACCCCTATGCTAACAAAGAAAAACTCAGAGATGGCCATGAAGAGGCTGTGTTGAACTTAGTGACTTTCTTGGTCTTGATGAATGGATTGCTTTAATCATATTGGTTGAGGACATCTTTTGTAACAGCTACCCATTTTATCACTTTTCAAACACAATTAGTATCACTTTTCCATAATATTGTCAACACAGCTGCCATTTCTTGTATCTGAAAATATGCTACAAAACTGTTCCCCTACTCGTATAATGAGGTAATATTATGTTTACTGGCTAACTTTGCAGAATCAGTAGCCCTACAATTTGAGCACTTACTAACCAGGTGTTTTGTTCGTGCTATTGAAACTCAATCAAACTTTCTTTTTCAATTGTTTCACGCAAACCAGCTGGTGTTACGCATGAGTTCACAGCATCCCAAGTCGATGAAAGAACTAGGGTGGTGGTGGTTGGTCACTTAACTACAGGACCAGATATATCCCACAAACGCCTCTTATTAGCAATTTCGATGAATTTTGTGAATGTGCTTCATTGGCTAATTCTTTAGTTTTGTACATAGTTATAAGACATTATTCCCTTAAGTTAGTCTTTACTTATTTACAACTTTACAGTAATGTAATGGGTGATGGGAATGAGTCTAATGGAAGATGATGGTTCCATCAACTTGCTATATCAGGTCATTTTAAATTGATTACATCGCTTAATAAAACCCTCATATTGTCTTAGTGATTTAGGCAATGCTTAAGGGTTTTGACGCCCCTTCGACCCCGGCCACTAGCTTTTAGTTAAACTTTGTCTTTTTCTTTCTATATCCTTCCTGCTCTCCTCTGTACTACCTTCTCCTGCCGCTATAATTATGACCTCTGTTGCGGTGCCCAATATAAATCGATTGATCAATAATCATTTAACCTATATTTCAGATTTGTGTCCACGGTGAGTGTTTACAAATGGAAGCTGGAAGTCCAAATTCTCCACTTGGGCTCACGACTGCAACTTCTGCCTCTATACTCCAGATTTCTGACAGTGACCTGCTCTCTAAAACTTGGTCTATCCCGAATATCTTTACTCAGCCCTTAATATTCTTGGGAGCCAGCAGTACTTGATTCAGATTCATGGGGTATCCCAAACTCATGGAAACCTGCCGGGGAGATGAGAAGCAAAAGTGACCACAGGACTCAGTAGGATGGAAATTGACTCTAGAAAGAGCATGGTTGTAAACTGTGTTCGTCGAATATAGTTAAAATTGCCCTATTATCTGTTTCTAGCTACCTAAACAAACTGAATGATTTTACTTTATTATATAATAAAGTCTCTCTATTTACTCTCGATATTATACCTTCAAGTTATGAACACTTATGATTTTTATATCCTTGGTGATTATGTGCTTCATCTGATAACTTACGGCATACTTAACAAATGTGCAATGGACTTAGGTTTGCAACAGTTCTGAGTATGGTTTCAGCTTGCACACAAGGATGTGGATACACACTTTTATCAAAAGTTTACTTATCTTTAAATGAAATTTAAATGCTTGGGAGTTTATATAAAAAGCCCGGCTGTGTTTCTGTATCTGTATGTAGCATCTAGTGTGATGTTGGCTGCGGCTGTGTTTATCCCGAGAAACGACCAACACTAGCAAATTATTATGAAATTGTACCTCTCGAGCTAAAAAAAATAAAAAACACACACGCAAACCTGTAAAAACCAAAGCACGTAAAATCTGAACGTTTTTGGATGCGCCTGCCGAAAAAGAATGCTGACGTTCGTGAAATATTTCCCGGGGAGGCAGTGTCAACAGCCAAGAGTCCTGTTGCTAACGGCAAAAATTTCAGCAGGCAACAAACTCTCAAATTCTATCCTTTTTCTGCAGCACCAACAGAGCAGAGTATAATGCTGGCATAAGGGTAACAATCTGCTTTTCATCACTCCTACAGCCTAGTTCTCCTCTAGTAATGATTTCTGTATGGCAAAGATCACTGTTTTAATAATGACTCCCTGTAAAATTGCCCTAGGACACGGCTTACCTTTGTTTTGATAAAGATGGGAAGTTTACTTAGCCCTATACTAGCTAACTTGATCCACAACTCGTCACATGTAAGTGATATATTACGAGCGAAATATAAAGAAAAATACACTGGTCAGTCTTACACATTTTATGAATACCCAAATGTTGCCGTATGCAAGCTCATTCCATGGCGTGGTACCAGTACGATACCTCCATAGACAAACAATAGAGCCGTCGTACCGGTTCAACGCCATCATCAACACAACGGATATTTTTGCATACAGTCACGAACCTTGAGGGGAGATTCATTTGTTGGTGAATTGGAATGTCTCTGTTTCCTCCAAACTATGTCACTAAACAGATCCCTGTTAGTAACATGAAGGTAATCTGTTTCATGGTATAGTTTGGAGGAATCAGTGGCCTTCTAATTTACTAAGAGAATCTCCTTTTAATAAGTATACAAGGTCTTGTTGAAGTTTAGCATTACAATCATGACATACCAGTGAACCAATTACAACGCTTATCCAACCAGTCTCATACTTGATGGAGCTCGCTTAAATAATACTCCATCAGACTCTTCCAAGCAGACCTGTGGATACTTATAGTGACTCGTGACTGTACCGTAAGTTAACTCCAATCGATAATCCTATATCCAAGTTACGACATAATACAATAAATAATAATAAAGTACTTTCCTCTCGCCGTGAAGTTGAATTTAATTACTTTTCCTTACTATCGGCTTGCTAAACAATGGAAGGTTAACATACAAATATCTAACTTCTTATTGTTAAATTATCACACCTACAAACAGAGTAGGTTACATAACTAAGAGTTTACTGGTGTTTTAAGCGAAACCACGACTTCTCAATCCCTGTGGACGTGTATTTTGTTTCGACATGTCAAATATGAATAATCAAAGAAGGGAGAAGAAAAATATCTGGTGTGGCGGGACACTACTTGCAAAAACTGGTGGCGCATTGTTGATCAGGTGCAGCAGCCACGAAAAATACACCACGTGTGACTCGGTCATGATACATACTAGCCCAGAATACAAAAATATATACGAAAGACACCAGTAACCTCTTTTAATATCAAATTTAAAATCAGCAGAATGGAGGTAATACTCTGCAATGATGGTAAAATTACGCAGCAATATTCTCCTCTGACAAATAAACTAGGGAACTTTAATTTAGTGAATTTGGTGTGTGTCTTCGCACAGTTTGGAGGAATCAGTAGTCTTCATTGTACCAAAAGTATATATTGGTAGCCTACCTTCATAATGTTCGTGATTCGTTTTGGGTGAATATTGGATTTTGATTCTGAGAGTCAAACAGTGAGCTCTAACAACCAGGGAGGACTAACACTGGAAC
The DNA here is from genome assembly GCA_033782935.1 of Petrolisthes cinctipes. Taxonomy (NCBI): domain Eukaryota; kingdom Metazoa; phylum Arthropoda; class Malacostraca; order Decapoda; family Porcellanidae; genus Petrolisthes; species Petrolisthes cinctipes. The sequence continues at coordinate 22,599 of JAWQEG010002675.1, read as the reverse complement.
AATTATCTCTGTTTCATCTTTAAGACTCCTAAATAATGATAATTACGGACTGTAATCTCAGAGTTTGCACTTCATCGTATGGTTGTAATACTGACCTCGCCATTTCGAAGTAGTTGACCATATTCCTTTTCTCGATGTATGAGTCTATATCATTATTTCAAAACATTGCCGGCTCTAGTCTTCGCCATGAATGAACGATAACTAAGAAATGTTAGGAGTGAACATTGCAAGGGCCCAAATCTAGTTTTCTTGCGCCATTTTAGACTTTGAAATAACCAAGTCAGTTTCCTTCTTTCATTATCACTTTGGAATCAATGTTACTCGTCGTTAACTCCCCATTAAATCATATAGAATTCCCAACTACGTTATGCCAGAACGACTATTTCCTCGAGGCTCCCGTCGCAACTAATTTTGAAGTAGAGGTAGCCGGAGACATTTTTATACCTCAACCTATAGTGATATTAGTAGGCTATCAGTAACCTGTGACACTTGGAAAGTCACGAGTTTATTGAGTGAAGCTTGGAGATGTTGAGTGATTCACAAGTACCACACTAGTTGAATACTGCTTCCCAATCTCCTTACTCACTGTAGACTCAAAGATGCTTACCATTATTTACCTTTAGATATCCTGTGTTCCTCTCCAACATCAACTTTGTCCACCGTTGTTAGACAGGAGGTAGGCGCGTGGACTGAAGATGAACGAAGGGTTGGAAGACCATGGAAGCACAAGGAAAAACATCTCACCTGTTTGCCAACTACACACATACTAGCCACATGATTAACTTGGAATATCTGGCAATTGGCAACTTTCCCAGTAAACCTGCCACATCTCTCATCCATTTCACTTCAGTCTCAAAGGCAGCATTTTAGATTTCGCTACTATTATAGGATACGTTTAGTTTTATATCTAGACTATTGACTGTGGTATAATGAGAATAGCAACTCTTATGATTTTCATTAAACGTTGAAGACCTGGGAGCAGCTGTACCAATGTATCAAATTCAACATATGGAAACACATAACAACCAGCAAGTACCATTAAACCACGTGTTAGTAGTTTACTCAGGACTCTGACTCAAAGAAAATAGATGGAAGTATCTGTACTATTATGGACCATGACACTAGCACTATGAGTATTAGGGAAAAGAATAATAAATGCTATGTTCCTGTTTGACAAGTGTTTATTGTTACTGCAGTACCTACACACTCAGTACCACGGACAAAGGTAAAGAGAGCGCCGTTTAGGGAAGCTTCATGAATTCCGTAATGCTGATTCGTTATTATGAACATTACTTTCATAAGCACAGTAATCATAAGAATCAGTAATTATAACGATAATACCATGAGAATGATTTACAATATAATAATTATAATAATAATGAACATTTTAAATTGTTTAATAATGATCATCTTTAAATTGTGAACAATATATACTTTAGTGAAAATAATGGTTCCCTTGGGCTGGACCTTACCTGGTCTCACCCAGCTTGCCTAAACTGACACGGCAGAGCTTCACCCTTGAACCAAGTCACCCTCGAGCCTGCATCACCAATGTCTCATCAGTGAACACGGGCTTGGTTCAGAGTTTGACAATATTTTTATTTATGTATTTAATTTCCCCACACTACATCTAACACATGAACATTTGTTAACTACATAGTAGGACAAGAAACGGAACAAAACCATTGAAGCCTGAGCGAGCAGAACATGCCGAGTGGGTGTGGCCAGCTGTTGCATGGCCACGCCCGCGCCCGCCGCCGCCCCCCGCCCCCGCCACACCTGCCGGTGTAGCAGCGCCATAGAAAATGGATGGGGTGGTGCCCCTCCGGATTGGGTGCGGGCGGGCGGCTGCAGGTGTTCAGTCCTAGGCTGCGGCAGGACCAACACTGCCCGACCCTTAGTACTTTATAAAGACGACAACATGACAACAACAGTCTATCCAACACTACTTATTGATAATTCATACAATAGTACAAAGAAGATGGCTGGGACGTGTGCATTATTATGTCTTTAGACACCATTGTAAAATATACATGTAACTCATATCTGGCCATTTTGATGGACATAATCCACTGGTCGACCTAGCGAGGTCGCTGGCTGTCAGTCCAGCAGTGCAGGCGTGGCAGGGGCTGCGTGGCGGCTGGTGAGGGCGGCGCCGGGGGTGGGCCAGCTGCGGCGGTGGCGTGAGGTATATGGGCAAGGCAACCGGTGTGCGCCCGCCCACAGCAGGTGCTACGTCGGGTCCCCCGGGGCGGCCTGAGACCTGCAGGGCCGCCACGCCGCCACGCCGCCGCCAGCCGCCACTGAGGCTCACACACGCAGAAGGTCACGGCAGCGGCCGGGGAACCGCTCCGTGTTGTCAGTAGGGAGCAGAGCCGGGCGTGAGTGAGCTGGGAAGGGGAAGGGGAAGGGAATGGGGGGGGATGCACTGGCACTACAAATACTGTACTGAAATTACTGGGCGATAAGGTAAGGTGAGGGAAGATCAACCCCGCACTCGTGTGGTGGCGGAGTAGTGTAATCTGGGTTAGATGACGAGGCAGGTGAAGGTAGAGCTGGGTTGGTCTAGCAGTGGAGTGATGGTCGGTGTGCGGCACACGGAGGAACTGTGAAGGCGTCGGTATAACAGCAAACTAATGAGTCATCCTTGTGGACGCTGTGAGCTCAACAAACTGAGTGGAGACTCTGGCGGCTGTGTCAGTCTGGCCCCGGCCGGATCTGTGGGTGGGTTGGCATGACTGTCCACCCACCCACAGGGAGGGCCACGGGGAGGGGTAAATATATATGTATATAAATATCTATATATCTTTCTTAGACCAACAGAAAGAGTTGAATTTACAAAACGAGATACCTTTGTGGAATCTAAAAGTGTACAATCCGGATAAAACTAAGAATAATAGAGAAATAATGAACCCATAAGAATGGTCAAACAACAAGTTGATATTCATTAGGATATTCACTAGGAACTTGTATTATCCTTTGTGTTTAATATTCCTGATACCGGTGGAGATATCGGTAAACTCTATGGACCTTGGAGTGAGTTTGCTGGTGGCCTGGGGGGGGGGGGTGTATAGTGGGGGGTTGAGCTAAGGTGGTGGGTGGATGTAAGTGGTTGCAAGGTGGATGCATGTACAGTAGTGGGATTGGGTTGTCAGTGGTGAATGTAGTAACAGGTGGTAGTGCTTGGAAATAGATAGTGGAAAGCAAGCATGTCCAAAGCAGTGTGTGTGTGTGTGTGTGTGTGTGTGTGTTGGGGAGTGGGGGAGCAGCTGGTCTGTTGGTGTGTAAAGTGGAAGAAGGTCATTCATGATCTTGTGGTATGTATGTGCTTTGGGAAATGCAAGTGGTAGCTGAATTCAGTAGTGGGGAGGAACTGTTGCTTCAATAATGTGATAATTACACATTTTTAAAAAGAAACACACAAAAAAAAAACCATTGGATTAAAATGCATGTAATACAAATCAAGATGATCTTTAAAAAAAATGTAGGTTAAAACATTTCAGTAATAATATTAACAAAGTACTTCAAATCGAGCGGAGAAGGTCATCTTGGGCTAAAAGTAAACATCTGAGTAGTATAAACATGGTGATGGCTTACGGATACAGGTATATTCCGTATTTTGTGGGCAGTCTGGTTTGGGCGAATTGGAACATTATTGATTTCTCCAAACTATACGAGGAAACAGAATACATCAGCAGAGGAGAAGGTGACTTGTTTTGTAACATAGTTTGGAGGAATCAATTTACTCTCCAACTGTCCCACAAATATAAATGAACCAATTAAGAAGGTAAATAGTTATGGACGATTTGGAAGGTAATTGATTCCTCTTAGCTGTAAAAATCAGAAGCCTTCCATGTTGCCCACAACTAGTGACCCCATTAATTATAAATACTATGCAGCAGTGACCGTATAGATACTACAGATTGATAAATATTGTTAAATAAGCTAAGCTTTTTTTGCCGATAAAAAAAAAAAAAAAAAAAAAAAACATTATTATCCTTATAACACAACATAATAAGGAAACGGGACACTGAAGAAAACGGATGTATACAAAGCTAAGATAGGGGTAACCATGAGAAACATTTTTCGTCGTAGAGAAAAGTGTAACCATGGATTATTGATGTCCACATTGATAATTATAAACTCATACATACACATAAACTTTTACAAAACAAATCAAAACATTATGAATAACACCTTAAACAAATAACTGTGCAACCAATGATAACAGACTAAAGTACTGTAGAATGCGTGAGTAAAAAGGAAATCTGAATTACTTAGGTTAAGCAAGGCTGAGCTTGGTTAGGTTAGGTTAGGTTAGGTTAGATTGCTGTAAGTTGTTAAGTAAAGTGTACTGAAGGATGAGGAGCCGATTAAGATGAAGATATATTATCGAGCAAAGTGCAAAAGGACTGAGGAGAGACAACAAGGACATTAAAAATAAAAGCTTCAATTATTTGTAAAACTCTTGAGTGAAAAAAGAAAAGAATAGTGCCATTTAGTGATTAAAGTGGTTATAAGATGGTATAAAATACTTGGTGTCCTAGTATGCTTATAAGTCTGCAACCACAGAGTATGCAAACACAATTGAATTATTTCTGTATTTTTTCTTTCGTTACCGTACGTTTCCCATGATTCCATTCTTCTGGGACACCGTATTTCTAAGAATGTTAAGGGTAGGATGGTGCTTCAGAGGATGAAAGGGATGATAGTAAAGAGCTATAGTGTTGGCGGATGATTAAAGATGATAGAAGGAGTGGCACCGTCGTATATAAATAGTAGTAGTAGTAGTAGTAGTAGTAGTAGTAGTAGTAGTAGTAGTAATAGTAGTAGTAGTAGTAGTAGTAGTAGTAGTAGTAGTAGTAGTAGTAGTAGTAGTAGTAGTAGTAGTAATTTTGTTTAATTTATTTACATCCTCAAACAATGTCAGATGGAAAGATAATGTCGACAAATTTTAGGCACTTAATTCCAACAAACTGTTCTAATAGAAGGAATACCTCAATATTGATGATTTGTTGTCAGTTTGGAGGAAATATTTTGCCTGCAATTCGCCTACATCTTTTCCCTTTTACCTTCTTGTGGCTGTAATGTAAGGGAGTAAGGAGAGGTAAGGTAAGGTAGTGTAGGAAAGAAATGGGGAGAAGAAGGGAGGAAGAGCCAGGAAAGGGAGTAAAAAGGGGAAGTATAAAACAGGAGTGAAGAATTGGGATAACGGATCGACGGTGCTAAGGTGAAATCAGAGAGAGAGAAGGAATTGAGAGGTAGTAGAAGGAAGGTGGTCATGAGAGGCAATGAACTGAGAGAATGAAAAAGGAAATGTGTTGACGAGCATGATTCAGAGCAGGAAGAAGAGAGATGGTGATGCAAAGAAGGAAGAAGAGAGATGGTGATGGAGATGAGGAAAGAAGAGAGGTAGTGATGGAGATGAGGGAAGAAGAGAAATGGTGATGGAGATGAGGGAAGAAGAGAGGTGGTGATGGAGATGAGGGAAGAAGTGAGATGATGAAGAAGAGAAGTAGTGATGGAGATGAAGGAAGAAGAGAGATGGTGATGCAGAGAAGGAAGAAGAGAGATGATGTAGAAGAGAAGTAGTGATGGAGATGAGGGAAGAAGAGAGATGGTGATGCAGAGAAGGAAGAAGAGAGATGGTGATGGAGATGAGGGAAGAAAAGACGTGGCGATGAAGATGAGATTATGATCGAAGCATTTAAAGAGAGGGGTATAGGAATCAGTATGGCTGGTTGGCTATGCATGGGGAAACGGAGGGCCTCTTTTCAACGTCAAAATCTCTGGTTGCAGGAACAGTCAACATCAGAGGACTATGGTGGTGGCTCAGGAAGCTTTGAAGGCCAAGAATTGTAACCACAGAGAGAACAGCAGTCAAACAAAAGTATAAAACTGAAATAAAAAAGGTAAGGTGGTGGTGGTGGTGGTGGTGGTAGTAGTATGAATATTTATGAATGAAACAAAATAAATCTCCTTATAGGTTTGCCTACAGTAAACTAGAAACAAAAATCATTTCATATCTATAAGTCAATCTCTACATCCCATATTTTTTTCATTTTTTGGTTTGTTTTTTCCTTTGAGATTAGGATATTAGTGAGTACAACAATCATGACTCTACGCTAGACTATGTGGACTATCTCTACACGCTGGAGAGAACTGGGGGATGGGGTCATTTTTTGGAGGGGAGGTAGAGAGAGAGAAAGAAAAAGAGAGTGGGAAGATGAAATTGTGTGAGAGAAGAGAGAGGCCTTTCCCTTGACACTGCCTTCAAAGCTACTTGATTTGGAAAAATGTACATTTATTACAATATTGCGCAGACGAACCATAATCAGAAAAATTGACACTTAAAAATTGTGAAACGGTATAAACATAGTATTTTTCTTTTTTTCTATTAAATAATTACACACGCTCTGGTTTCTATGTCCACCCCGATGAACTTAAGCTTACTATACAATATTTTTAACAATGATGTTCTTTTTTCTAACTCATCTGAGGAGTCTTGTGTCCTTAAGGTTTATGTTTTGCTTTACATTTTCAAATCACGACACCTGCGCAGCTCTGAGAAACACACGTCAAGTCCCCAGATGTATAGTGGCTGGTGTTCAGTTCACACGCTGCTGTACCGCATTAGAGTGAGCAACTGGCAGCTGAGGAAGTGTGCATGGAGGGCGGGGGCGGCGCTAAAACCCGTGGGGGGATGCACAGACCCCTGGGAAACTGCAAAGGCCCTTGGGACACCTCGAGGATACTGCTGGGACCACTGGAGGAGATCTGCAATACCTGGAACTCTTAAGGAGCTTGTATTTGGCTTCTTGGTTCATGACAAGGAGCAAAGGTGCAGGGTTCAACTGTCACCTTACCTCTGGGTCCTTGAGAGCTGCCGCCCCCTTCACCACTGGACACAGGAGGTTGCGGTGGGTGGGTGGCCGTGATGAGCCTACATGGGGCGGGGTGGGGCGGGGAGGGACGGGCTGCTGTGGTTGGAGCCCCCCTCACCCCTGTCCTCACTCCACCGGGCCATTTGCTATTGGGGTCATGTTTGATTGTATGCTTGCAGTAGGACCTTTATTATTTAATTTTCTACACTGGGCTGTGCAAAGCTTAGCGAGCACCCATAACAGTGCAGTATTATGCGACACACTGTATAAAGATACTTCTGTTATCATTACAGGTACACATTGACTGCAGTTAAGTCAAGCCATGGAAGCAATACGAACTTATTGTATACAGGAGCGCCTGCCTCGTGCATGGGGTCAGATGAGGGCCACTAAGCCTGGGGATGTAGTTGGTGGCTGGCCCGTGCCATCCTGTGGGTCCCAGGAACATCTGGGACCACCACAGGGTCTCACAACGTAGCTTCTCTGTAGGTATAGAGTGTCACACCGCTGGTCCCTAAAATTGCACTTAAAGTAACTGTGAGGAACTGTCGGGAGGGCGACCTTTGGGGGCGCCTGGGACGTGACGGCACGGTGGCGGGGCAGGGCGGAACGGGTTGAGACACAGAGCCTCATCTCGGCCCACCCTGCCAAGTCCTCCACGCTCACCCACCCACCGTAACAACAACAACTCAAGTAACTAACACAGAGAAGTGATTGTTTAAATTAATACGCTCGGAGCTCCTGTGAGGAACTGCATCACTTTATCACAGCTAAAAATACGACAACACAACAGAACAAAGGTGGAACCGAGGCGTTGTGACAGTCACACACACAGTCATGACACGTTCACCGGGGGACTAGCACGGGCGAGTGGCGGAGGATGCTGCTCCCACACGGGGGGCAGGCTTGGGTAACTTCAGGCGCTCTGTTGCTGTGGCTGGTGTTGGGGAGGAGCAAGAGGGAAGCCCAGGGGGCCAGGCAGGGAGGTACCCAGGGCACGAGGGTCTCCATGCAGCCTCAGGGCCTGCTCCATGCGCATCTCTTGCAAGCGAATAGAATCAGGAATATCACCTTGGTGTTGGGGTGAAGGGCGGCCCTCGTGACTCACCAGCCGCAGCGCCGCTTCTGCTTGGGCACTGCGGAGGGCAGACTCCATTCCACCAGCCACTCCCATCCTTGGGTCACGCATGTCTCGCATATCTGGCTGGGGTGATCCCATGGGTTCAGGGACAGGGAGAGCACTTGGCTGTTGAGGAGGTGGTTGTTGCTGCTGTTGTTGTTGCTGCTGCTGTTGTTGTTGCTGCTGCTGCTGTTGTTGCTGTTGTTGCTGCTGCTGTTGCTGTTGTTGTTGTTGCTGCTGCTGTTGTTGCTGAGGTGGTTGTTGAGGCTGGGGAGGCAAGGGATGTCCATGGGGGTTGGAGAGGTTACGGATAGCCTCAGCCTGGGAAGCCATAACGTTCCTGATAGTTTCAGCCTGTGAGGTGAGGGTGGACTTGACCAGTTCAGCCTGGCTCTGGCTGATCATGGCCCGCATGTTGTCGGTGGGCTGAGGGCGCATGTGGTTCATCACATCGTGGTGGGAGGTGATGGAACGCAGTGTGTCTGTGGGTGAGGGCATTCGACCCAACCCTGTCTCTAGCTTCTCAGCAGGCGTGGACATCCTGGATGAGGCGTCACTCTGTGTGGACGGGGACGCCGCCATGGACATGGGTGCAGTCTGGTGTTGGGCGGCATGATGTTGCATTTGATGTGGCATGCCCATCCCCATGCCCATTCCCATGCCCATGCCCATCCCCATACCCATGCCCATGTGGTTGCCACCTCCTTGTAGTCCAACTTGTGCCAAGCCCAAGATACTTTCTCGTTCGCGTCGCTCAGCAGCAGCCCTCGAGAGCACATACTGCGCAGCAAACTGATGCTTGGGGTCCATGCGCATGTGCTCCATGTGGTTCAGTAGACCTGCAAGAAAAACACACATTGTATTGGACTGGAAAACAACAACAATTTACTCCACCACTACTATAGCCTAATCGATAAAATGTGTTTTGCAACACTTGGTTCCACACATTCTCACAAGTTTTTACATATTCATTCCCCCCAGGCTTATGATTCTTCAAACCACTATATTTGGAGAGTATTCTTTACTTATAATCTTTAATTAACGACATAAACTCGGGAAAAGGTTTGACATATTTATAATTTGTGAATTAATAATGATTTATGGTTACAGAACCTATATAAAAATTGTGACATTCACTTGTCTTTGTTGTCAGTGGGGTGCTTCCGGGTGATTGAAAATTGAGTGACCCACACGAGTATTAAATGTATCTATGAAAAAAACACTGTAGCCTGTTCGAAAAAAAAAAAAATACTCTCACTCCAACACAAGCATTTTTACTGTAATAATCCACATTCCCCGACACTCAACACATTATTCCTAATCAAAACAACCTTCAGCCAGCGTGGGACAGGGTAATGAGGGACATAATGGTTGGCTCTCCTCCCTGGCCTATAGTTGTGTTCGTGACTTGAGAGGTGCTCTGATTCCTCCATAGTATAATACAAAACAGATCCTCCCCCCATATCCTGTGGTACTGACTTGTTTCCTGGCATAGTTTGCAGATATCAGTAACCTTTTAATTCGATCACAAGAGAGTTCCCCCTTTAATGAAACAGTTTCGAAAAATGGCCAATACAATCCCATTTCTTAAAGGTGTATATTTTATACGAAATCGAGTAAAAAATTTCAAGAATTACCAACAACAGTATTAAGAACCCTGTGATCGTGTTTGAAAATTGGAGCCTTCTGATTCCACCTGACCATGCCATGAAACAAGCTCCTTCCATATAAAGACGTGGATACCAAGGGTTAGCAATTATTAAACCTATATTTACATTACGACAAGTATGATTTTTTAAAGATGATCATCATAATTATTAAGATTCATGAAAGAATATTATATACACAGGTTACAACCATTTTATATAGGTTTCAACAGAGGGTGAAAGTAGTAATTGGAAAAACTGGAGCATATTTTCAATGATGAATTTGTAGCAAGAATACTGAGTGACTTTTTTTTTTTATCTACTTTGGAGGAACCAGGAACAACCACTTTGTCCACAATACATGACCTCCCTTAATGGGTAACTATATAACATACGTCATAATCAGCAACACAACCATAGCAAGATAACTGGTATGAATATATTTTCACTATAATTATTATTTGTCAAAATAATTATGAATTATTATTATTATTATTATTATTATTATTATTATTATTATAATTATTTTTATAATTATTAATATAAATCACAATTATTAGTTTACTATTGTTATTATTATTATTATTATTATTATTACTATTATATTCTAAACAGTAACATAATAATAATAATAATAATAATAATAATAATAATAATAATAATAATAATAATAATAATAATAACAATAATAATAATAATAATATTAATATCGATTATTATAATAATAATAATAATAATAATAATAATAATAATAATAATAATATCAATTATTATAATAATGAAAATAAATATTAATAAAATTACTACCATAACAAAAAATATAAAATTAGCAATATTATTTATAACAAAAATAATTACTACTACCACTATAACTACTTTTGTTACAACTACTACTACGTTTACTACCACTTCTACTATTACTTTTACTACTACTAATAATAATAATAATTATTATTAACTGTGGAGAGTGGAATATATATATATATATATATATATATATATATATATATATATATATATATGAGAACTTAACGTACTGTATTAATTTTTGCATATTCAAAAGTAAGAGAAACCATACTGCTTAATGGATAATTATACAATGAAATAATAAATCTGAATGTGGAGTAGGTGGATGAATTTTTAGAGTGATTAAAGTGTAAATTAAAATGGAAATTAAAACGACACGTACAGCAGGAATTAAAAAGAAAGAACAAAACAAAATAAAGTGCAAATATAAAGAGGTTAATTTATACAACATAATGTAAAAACTTAGACGATAGTTACATTGCCATAATAAAAATGTTATTAACGTTACTAGTATGAAAATGACGGATAGATAAAAATGGAAACAAAGAATTATATTCCCAATGAAGCATATTACTACAGGCAATATATGAAAATTAGATATATAATGTAGGAAAATTAAATGAAAAATATACACAACGAAACTAATGGTAACTATGGAAGGAAAAAAATGCCAAGAATATCAATAACGACCGAACGTTAAAAAAACACGAAGTTAAGCAACAATAATGATGATTGAAATTTACGACACATCACAAAACACACATGAAATAGATCAGTCAAAGATGAAGGCATTTAAACACCTACAAATAATACAAATAGCCGGAAATTTAAGTTAGACAATATTGATGACTGCAGAGAGCTGGCACACTGAGAAAAAATCAGGGCATGCGCACCAGCAGACGACCAGAAAGACAGGGGAGACTGTATGAAAAGAAAAAATGGGGGTAACTATACTGTATATTGATATAATGGCAAGGAAATTATATATAAAAAATAACATAATTTACGTGAAAAAATGCAGAAAAAAATAAGCATTTCAGTTTGAGCATAGAAATAAGCGGCTAACGGAGCGGAAAGAGTGAGTGAGAGTTTAAAAGAGCGAGAGAGAGGGAGGGGGGAAGCGATCCGGGAGACAGACATCATTACTAACCAGATTCGTGGGTGAACACAGCATGACAGACGGAGCACGGCCACATCCTTAGGGAAGAAGTGAACTGTGAGGTCTCAGGATGACAGGCCAAGTGTTTACGGAGACTTCCTTCATTGACGTAATGCTTGCCACACACTGGACACGAATGGGAGGCTGTGCGACGCTTGGCTGGGGGTAGGGGGGGGAGAATGGCATATATTAGCCTTCACATACTTCCTACCACACATTGTAATTACTTTATATAGGTCTGGTCTTCCCTTTCACACCGACGTCCCCGAGGAAGGAATTTACTCTTTGCATTTTTTGGCGCGTTTCCAAGCCGTACATTTGGCAAAAGTTAGGCCTACTGCATTTTTGCGCGTTTTCTGTGATGCTCGACGAGAACCACAGAAAATGTACGTAATTAGTTACTTTTTCATGAGGAACTGCGCTGTTTTTTTCGCTCTGGGCCCTGAATTCCCTGCCTTACTTGCAACTATAATGTCCAGTTCATTGATTGCCTGGAGTCTGACTTTGAATAACTAAACTATGGCCCAGTTTTATTGATTATATTCTTACAGAGGGTGAACCTTCCGTTCTGTTTTATTATTGATTTAAGCCGGTGTGCAAGAGTTGACCATCTTTATAATCATCCATATTTTCACTATGTCCACATATATCCATTTTTATTCTCACATTATTTCAAAAGTGAAAACTTTAACAATGCATAAGAGTAAATGTACCTAATACAATTACAAGGTAACCTAACAATTTATTCTTCATATGTAAGTTATAACTTTATAATCTAACTTGATAATACAATGTAGCCCTAGATAAACTATATTTCCTTCTTTAATTAATATAGTGATGAAGTATCTTGCCAGTGTACCATCATCACTTGTTATTATTTCATGTACACACTCCGTTGCACCAGCTTCCAGGTCATATTGAAGTACCATCTTAGTCCTTGACCACCGAGGTGAAGTGAGGTGAGGTACTCAGTGGTGGTTGGACGGTAAGACGGACGGAGATACAAGGAGCGGATAGGTTTAGATGGTGAGTATGGGAAAGCTGATTAGGTTAGTAATTTGTTGTATCGTTATCACCATAATGTTTATGGTGAGGCTTGATGCTCAAAACCACAACTCAAATACAGCAGCTCTTCATCTGCATGATGGGATTCATCCCTTCCGCACTCGTGCGTTTCCGTCCGTCTGTGCGTCGTATAAACAATACCATGCATTCGTTACCTCCGACCCCAGAAGCATTGGGATCCCTGTGCACTTGCTTCATGTGCATCATGAGCTCCTCGCCGCTCATGAAGTATCTGTCGCAGTGTGGGCAGTGGACGGGATTTAGCCCACCCATGTTGACTGCGTGCTGCTAGGTGGAAAGATTGGCATTACAGGTACACGTCCTAACTTCCCTATACAAATGAAGGTGTTTGTGCGTGTGTGTGCGTGAGTGTGTGTTCGTTCAAGAGCTACCAACCTGCTACTCCCGAGGCGTTTGGATCCCTATGCGTATACTTCATGTGTTCCATCAGCTGCTCGCCATTCATGAACAGTTTCTGACACTGAGGGCAATTGACAGCGTTGGGGCCCCCGACCAGGGCGGCGTGCTGTTGGGGGAGAGAGGAGAGATGCCGCGCCTGGTGAAGCTGTTTCTCTGCTTGATGGTGTACAAGGTGGAACTCAGAGCCAGCCTCCCTTCGTCTCCTTCCTTCCTTCTACACATCTCCCACTCACACACTCGCTCACACTCGGAGCTTCCCTTCGTCTCCTTCCTTCCACTTATCTCCCACTCAATTCTGCTCCGCCTTTCACTTCCCAGGTAAGCTGCTTTCATTACAGGTTAATTGAATAATAAGAATAATTAAATTTAATTTCTACCATTCAGTTCTCAAAATGCAAAAAATTATATAAAATTCTAAAGAAAGTAAGACATCTCGATTGTCACTATTTCATGAGCAGAGCTAACCCCTAAGATATTTCCAAGATGAATACATAAATTAAGTTATCTTCATGCCACTCGTCTCTGAGTTATTCCTCCATACTTACTCTCTTCTCATTTGCATCCTTGCAGCTTCTCAGCTGTTCATTGCTCTCTTACCACTCACTCCTCCTCTCTTCGCTTTACTCTCTTCACCACCTCTCTTCTCATCACGTCGCTCTCTTCACCACTACCGCTCTGCTCATGCTCGTCTCTTGACTACCCTATAGCCTCACTCATCATGTACTCATCCTTCTCCACCACAGATGATGTTCCTTCCATCAACTCACGCCTCACTCACACCTCGCACCGCCTATCCTCATCACTTCAAGTACCAACACGTCTCATCTCACTCCACCAAGCATCCCCATACTCTCCCTTCCCTGTTACTCTCCTTTCCTCCCTCCCTTCCCATTATCGTTCCCTCCCTCCCTCTCCCAACATTAGGCCTCCTCGGATCAGTTGGTGCCAATAAACATTTTCTTTCTACAATCCATTATTTTTCACAAGTAAATGACGCATATAGAAAATGCGTCTCTTTTTTTTATTATGCATTTTTTATCGTGTGATTTCATGCGAGGCGAGAAGCTATCAAGAATTTATGAAGGCATAAAATATCCAGTGCCTCTCTTAGCTTAATGTCTAAAATGTATATGCTGCATTTTGAAAGTTTAGCAGAAATATTTATATAATAATCTGTACATGAATTTAAAATCATAGATCACTACAATATTTCATACAGGTCTGGGAAAACTTGACATACATGACACAGGTGATAAATCTTCAGTGAGAAATAATCTATAATTAAAGTAGCATCAGAACCTCGTCTGAAATTATAATAACTAATGATTGCTTCCATGATTCCACAGTGCTTGGGTTTTGTTTTACCATCTCATAAGCAGCTTAGTTACTTTAGTACAATCTATCAGTACAAACTGTTCAAGTGACGTCATAAATCATGTTTCAAGTAAACGTGAAGGTTGTATGTAAACAAGTTTGATTGAGACAAAACATTTCTCAAATAAATCTTAGTTATGATAATTTCAGATGTTCTCTGTTTTATGTAGTTATTTCAGCCAATTAATATCCTTGTCACATCTTCATTTTTGTACAGGTTCTCTAGCATATATTATATATAATCAGTTAGTCCCTGACTCATTCTTACATTAATTGTTGTCTATTCCATCATTATTGGCTATTAGTAGCTATCTTCTGCTTCATTATTTCACTGTTAGTTATCCCTTCCTTTATTCTTTCACAGGCCAGTATTTTAATGGTCAATCTTTCACTTATAATTATCTCTTGAGTCATGCTTTCACTATTACTAATATTATTCTTTTATTTATTCAGTGCTTCCTCTTCATTCATTCTTTCCTATTTGATATCGTTCGTCTCATTCTATTCTTTGATCCCTTGATTCACTCTCACAGTATTTGTCACCTCTCTCTTCATGCTTACATCAGTATTTAATCCTTTCTTCATTTTACCATAAATATTATTACATTTTCTAATAAGTTCCCCATTATTCCAGGTGAACCATGTTCCTTAAATTCTTTCATCCCAAATGTTCACAATCATCAACTCAGAGTTTTCTTGCATTCTGGAAATCCCATTCTGGGACCTGTAATGCTGTCAAAGAGGTGAAGGCCACAAAGTCCTCACAACTATGCCACGAAACAGACTACTTCAGTATAAGTGCTGTTTCGTGGTACAGTCTGGAGGAAGCTTCATTTTCGACAACAAAATCTTAAGTCCCATTAAGGTGATATATTCTCCTGCGTGGACAAATTGAACGACTACAAATTGCTCCAACCTATGCCACGAAACAGACTACCTGAGTGTAGGATTCTCTGATCTGTTTTGCAGCAATGCATTGAAAAGTGAGCAGCCCTCCAATTGGTGCACAAGAGTAATATTACCACCTTTAATATGTTAGTTACTACACTCTGTCGTGCACATCTCTTTCCATCCATATCTCATCAACACTCTTGTATATGCACACTCTATCCACATTCCCTTTCTTCTTTCTCAGCAGCTCTACGTTATACTTTTTCGATCACATCCGTACCCCAACAGAAAGACACTCTCATTTCTGTTAGCAGGATGGAATCCTCTATCATAATTCTCTACATCTCATACCCACTACAGTGCTACATATACGATAGTACTTTCTACATATTTCCATCATTCCCCCAATTTAACCCAACCTACATAGTTATGGCTTTCATCCTTATTAAGGGTTTGCCCCTCCACCAACACTACTCATCTTTGCCACGATCTTTTATTCCCTAGATCAAAGCTAATTCTATCTCATATCACTCACCCTCCATCCTTCCTTCCCAGAATCCATAACATGTCATTCTCTCTTTTAACTGCAAACTCACTCCATTCTACAAGCCCCTCACACATGTATTCTTGCCTATAATACTATTGTTTATTCAATTTCATCTTTTATAACACTCCAGGGACCCCAAAACTATGTCTTCTTATCCCATTACATTTTCATCTCTGCCTCTAAATCTATCCTCCCTATCTTTTGCATCCTTTATAACAATTCTAGCCCTATTTCCCTTCCGTCAGTTCTTCCTATTCGAACTCCATTTAACTACATCTCTGACTCCTTCATCTATTCATCCAGACCCACTAAATTTTTTTTATCATTCTATATCACACCAGAAGCCCCAATTCCTTCATTCTAATCCTTTTATTCTCTCCTATTGAACTCTCACTCCTAGTCATCATTCTTGCAAGCACAACTACGAAACCTAACCCTCTCCTGCCAATCCTGTTTCATCCTTCCTTCCAGATCTCTCACCATCCTACTGTAAATTTCAGCCTTTTTGTCTGTAGCTCCCTCCCCCCACCCATCGCACTTCGATATATACCTTCGAAGTATGGGTCCTGAGGGAACTCTCGGTAGCGAATCCCTTCCCACAAATGTTACAATGGAAGGGTCTGTTCTTCATCCTCTCCAGCTGGGCGTCGTGGTTGCGGAGGTGTTGCTGGAGGTTCGACAGCTGGATGAAAGCTCGTCCACAGTCGGGAATGTGGCATTTGTAGGGGCGCTCACCTGTCGAAAGAAGGAAACATGGTTAGTCATCACTGTGGTGTTGAGGTCAGCGGACAGAGTAACACATAAACACTTAAATAGGTTGATAAAATACACAATTTTTTTTATTATTTACTTATTGTTGTAAATGAAGATCATTCATTGGAAATTAGATATGAGGGATATAATGATGAAGGTATTCAGTGCATAACAGATTTAATTGACTGAAACAGTGAATGTTGATTTAATATTAGGTAGTAAAAATACATTATTTTACAAGTTATTTCATTGGAAGAAAGAATCTGCGAGCACCATTCAAAGTAATGCATATATACATACCTACACAAACTTAGTACAATTAACAATAACATATTATGTAATTTAGTCATAATTTACAGGAATAGCTTTTAGTTCATGACATGTTTAAAAGAATACAATTTATTGTATTATTTAAATACAATAACAACATCATGTATGCTATATACTGTGAATGAGTAAAGAAGTTAACATTTGTAAAGAGGAGATGGAAAGTAAGAGTCCAGGCGTCCTCAGTCCCCCGTCTGCAACTTTACCACAAGGGGCCAGTTTAATGGGCAGGGAGAGGAGGACAGGAGTGGCTCACGTTTGGGGAAGGAGGGGAAGAAGGGAGAAAGGTTGTGTGTGGTGTTGATTCTGCATGAATAATAGAGAGACGCACGAGGGATCCCAGACATAAAGGTGCCTGTGACTCGGCCCCTTCCCATAATATTCTAGTCTTACTTGTCGACACATTCAGGAACTACACTGTGTACATGGATTCATTAGACTATTCCTATGTATAATCAACTATTTTCCATATATTCTTCAACCATGCCTCCTTATTCGCTCTCATTTAACTGTAATGGATGCTCTTTACGTCATAGCTGGCTCCCTTTCCTCCCTCCCTCCCTCCCTACTACTTCCATCACTCAGGAAAATGGCCCGGATTAAGACGACTGGCAACTCGAGATATTCATTGTTCTATTGTTTGCGTGAAGCGATAATTAAAATGTTCCGCACGAGAGCCAGGGATGCCGATTACCGCAGGATTCGAACCCTTTACACAAGCTCTTGAGACTCCACCCCCCCCCCACCCCCACTTTCCACCCACATGCACCCTGACGTCAAGTTAAGAAAGAAAGAATGACAAAAACGTTAACCTAAGGAAAGCTTCGGACAACGTTTGTTTCCCCTCTCTGTAGAAAACGCGTTGAAAGTTAAGCCGTACAAAAATGGAATTGGAAAGGCACACGATCTGGAAAACTTGAAGGGAAAAAGCAAAGTAAAAAAAAAAAAAAAAAAAGATTAGAAGGGGTTTAATCGCCATGGTGGCTTTACGGAGACGCAGTGTAAGTTTCTCTGGCGGCACCCCTGTCTATCTTCTTCCCTGCCTGCCTGCCTGCCTGCCTGCCTGCCTTCCTTCCTGCCTGACAGACACGGTGGGGGTGGAGGGGGACTTGGCAAGGAGGGCTGAGGAGGAGAGTCGGTGATTGGCCAGGAGGTAGCAGAGGGAGGAGCCAATCAAAGAAGGCCAAAAGTGGAAGGAGGAAGGCGGGCAAAAGTTTTCAGACACGTCCTGCCATCTGGTGGACGAATAATAAGGTTTGGGGGGGAATAAGACAAAGGCGCGGACGATGAAGACAGAGCAACGATTGAGAGAGAGAGAGAGAGAGAGAGAGAGAGAGAGAGAGAGAGAGAGAGAGAGGAACACTTAAAACATTACAGTCATCATCATCATCATCACCATCATCGTCATCCTCTTAATACGATTATATTCTAAGCTGGCAGAGTCCAATGCGTTCCATTATGAGCTGCATTGCTGGAAATAATAAAAATAAGATGGCCTAAAAGGTGAGTGGATCGGAGCGCGCTATTGCTTCCTTAGTATCGATTATCAGTAACACATGGAAGGCTGCAGCTCCACCCTTTTCTCTTTCTCCTCCTCCCTCCCTCTCTCTGTCTCCCTCTCCCTCTCCCTCCCAAGAAACGTCTCCCTTAATGCATCTTTCTTTTTTTTGTTCTCTCTCTCTCTCTCTCTCTCTCCTCGTTTTTTCCGTTTTCTTCCTGTATTTCTATCATCTTTGTCCATCTGATTATTCTATACTTATTTGTTTTCTTCCTCTTCTTCATACTTGTATATTGGTTAAAGCACACATGTGGTGTCTAATACAATTTATCTTAAAGTGATTCCGTCCCCTGGTGCCTCGATATGACTGATTTGGAGAGACACTGATTCCTCCACACACACACACACACACACACACAGGACACACGAATACACATACATACAAACAAACACACGCCACATTAGTCTGCCAAGGAATCTCAGGAATGACACTCGACTCAAACCATGATGAGACGAGGAAGGGAAATGACACACGAAGACAGACAGAAAAGCGAATATATGGAGAGAGAGAGAGAGAGAGAGAGAGAGAGAGAGAGAGAGAGAGAGAGAGAGAGAGAGAATTATACGAGTAAATAGGAGTAAATAGTTCCTCCTTTTACACTCATTGCCTCCTCTTCCTACTTCCTCCTCCTTCTCCTCCTTGATTATATTTTCTCTCACTCAAGTAGAAATGCTATAAACACTGCTTAAACTAACACTCTTGCAGGGACCAATATAAATGTATGTTGCCGTTTGAGTGTCCCTTGTAATCCCTTGCATTCCTCCGTTTCTACATCAGCCTCTTCTCAATCCCTTACTGAGTGTCGCATTCCTCTACTTTCAAGAGGGGGGAGGGGATGTGGGTGGGTGAAGAGGGAAGAGGAAGGACGGGGTAAGAACATTGGTAAAACTAAATGGAAAATGGCAAGGGGAAAAATGAAGGGGAAAGGGGAAATTTGAGGGAAAGGAGAACAGTTGAGGAAAAGGGGATTGGAAAGAGTTGAAGGATGGGGAATGGGAAAAGTTGAGGGATGGGGAAAGGGGTAGAGTTGAGGAAAAGGGGAAGGGAAAGAGTTGAAGGATGGGGAAAGGGGTAGAGTTGAGGGATGGGGAAAGGTTGAGTGGAAGGGGAAGAGTTGAGTGGAAGGGGAAAAGGAAGAGTTGAAGGAAATAGGGAACGACATAATAAGGAAGGAACTGACGGACGGAAAATGAGAAGGAAGGTATAATCGGTCGGTCGGGAATGAAATGGGAAAGTGAAAACCGTCCACTCCATTCTCTCACTGTTAACACTCAGCCCCACCCAACTAGATAGATAGATAGATAGACCAAGGAGAAAAGGGACTTGAATCTCTCTCTCTCTCTCTCTCTCTCTCTCTCTCTCTCTCTGAACACTTACACAGACACACACATTCCCCCCCCCCTTCTCTCTCTCTCTCTCTCTCTCTCTCTCTCTCTCTCTCTCTCTTTAGCAACACACACACACACATTCCCCCCCGTGTCTCTCTCTCTCTCTCTCTCTCTCTCTCTCTCTCTCTCTCTCTCTCTCTCTCTCTCTCTCATTCCGTTTGTTTGTTTTTTTTTCCCCCAGTGGAGGGTGAAACTTTCCGGAGCTGGTCTCTTTCTGATTTTGTCCGCTAGAGGAGTTGTTTCAGTGTGTAAACAAAGAATAGATGGGATGTACGATTACTTTTCCCCAGTAAGTATCATATTGTCAGGGTAGGAACACACACACACACATTCCCCCCTACTATCTCTGTCTGTCTGTCTCTCTCTCTCTCTCTCTCTCTCTCTCTCTCTCTCTCTCTCTCTCTCTAGGAACACTTACACACACATTCCCCCCTACTCTCTCTCTCTCTCTCTCTCTCTCTCTCTCTAGGAACACTTACACAGACACACACACTCCCCCCTACTCTCTCTCTCTCTCTCTCTCTCTCTCTCTCTCCTCTCTCTCTCTCTCTCGGAATACTTACACAGACACACACATTCCCCCCCCTACTCTCTCTCTCTCTCTCTCTCTCTCTCTCTCTCTCTCTCTCTCTCTCTCTGGGGAACACACACACACACATACAATATTATTCCTCCTTTTTTCATTCTTTTTTATGACTCATACTACGAAAAAAAAAAAAAAAAAAAATGGAAAGACACGCAAGGAAGATTTCAGACTCGCTCACTCTCTCTCACTCACTCACTCTCACTCACTCTCACGCACGCAACCAGGATTATAATAACTACATACAGGATCGAGTCTCAGGCAGGTAGATGTTAGAGAGAAGAAGAAAAAAAAAACTGGAGGACTAATTGAACAGGTAAAATGGAGGTGTTAATGATCTTGCCTTCCATTAAATGCCACGACATAGGGACAAGGGGAGAGGTATAGAGGGAGAGGGGAAAGGGAGAGAGGGGAAAGGGGAAGGGAGAGAGGTAGAGGGAGAAGGGAAAGGGAGAGAGGGGAAAGGGGAACGGGAGAGAGGTAGAGGGAGAGGGGAAAGGGAGAGAGGTAGAGGGAGAGGGGAAAGGGAGTGGTAGAGGGAGAGGAGAAAAGGTGTAAGAGGGAAAGGGGAAAGGGAGAGAGGTAGAGGGAGAGGGGAAAGGGACAGGGGGAGGGAGGTAGAGGGAGAGGGGAAAGGGAGAGAGGGAGAGGGGAAAGGTTGTGAAAGAGTGTGGGAGAGGGAGGGTGTCAAAGAGAGTGTGTGAGGGAGGAGTGGGAGTGTGTGTGAGAATGTGAGTGGGAGGAGTGGGAGAGAGGAGTGTGAGTGGGAGGAGTGGGAGTGTGTGTGAGAGTGAGGGTGTCTAGTCACGCTTTAAGTGTTAGCACGGGAAATTAGAGGAGGTGGCGAGGGGAAGAGACGAGGGGTGAAGGGGAAATTAGGGGGAAGGGGAGAGGAGATTAAGGGAAGGGAGAGGAGATCGGGGGAAGGGGAGACGAGATTAGAAGGAAAGGGAAGGGGAAAGGGAAGGGGAAAGGGAAGGGGAATAGGAGAAGGAAAGGGAAGGGAAGGGAAAAGGGAAGGAAGGGAAAAGGGAAGGAAGGGAAAAGGGAAGGAAGGGAAAAGGGAAGGAAGGGGAATAGGAGAAGGGAGGGGAATAGGAGAAAGGAGGGGAAAGGAAAGGGAGGGGGAAGGGAGGGAGGGGAATAGGAGAAGGGAGGGAAAAGGGAAGGGAGGGAAGGGAAGGGGGAGAGAATCAGGGGAAGGAGAATGAGAGAGGTTACAATGTGAAGGAAATAAAGAAAATGAAGGTAAGAAAAGGATAGAAAACATGGGGAAATGACAGACAAGAGAACCCCGTCCTCACAGTTATTGCAAATGTCCTCAGAGTTATCACATGTAAACTCCAACCCGCCCTATCCACACTTACTATAATGAAAACAGGACATTGATACCATCCCCACGTCCTTACCTATTAATATATATTGCAATAACACCCATATTCTATACTATCCATACTTATTGCAATGATCATCACCTGCTATCGTCCATAAAAAGATATTACATGCAACAAACTCACATTCTTGTATATCTAAACATTGCAATAGTATACCCAAGTTCTTCTCATCCACACACAACAACACCCTGCAATATAAACAGGCAACTGCTATATAGTACATGTACCCAAGAGGTCCGTCAGCTGTTGCCGCCACAATCAGCTGCCCAGAGTACCCAACTGAGTCATATATCAAGTCAGCCTGGCCACCCATTCACAGCCAGGCCCCTGTCTAACTAGCTGATCCCTCCATCACCAACCAACACCACCTTTGGCGAATCATCTCTTCTCACTGGACTCATCATCATCATCAGCTGTTTAGGACACACATGCACATACACACACTGACAAAATATCACACAAAACGAGAAGGAATAATAATAATAATAATAATAATAATAATAATAATAATAATAATAATAATAATGATAATAATAATAATAATATTAATAATAATAATAATAATAATAATAATAATAATGACAAATATGAAAACGACAACAATACTGTATTACTCTACAAGTAAGTAATATAAACTTAATCACCATGTTATTATGATAAATATAACTATATCAAAGTAGTA
>JAWQEG010002674.1:32500-162500 GCA_033782935.1 Petrolisthes cinctipes | reverse complement strand
CACAACTCTCAACTCAGGCACAGACAAAGTGGGGCTCACTCCTCCTTCTGCGACTGCAGGCTTATTTCTCCCGTCCCCCACCTCAAACACCTTCAGGTTAACTTGGCAATGAATCACTGCCTCCAACATATTAACAGAAAACAAAACAGGAAAAAATAATACTGTGAAATACACCAACAATCTTATAACATTTTTCTTTTTGTTTTCATAACATTACTCTTTAAGTTTATACATATCAATATTCTTCATACATAATTTAATACTTTATGTAGAACCACAAAGTACCCCACAATGAACACAAATTATTTTTGTTTTCCTTAGTCGTTTGACACCCCCCCACACCAAGGTCACACTATGTTGCAGACACTAATTTCAATAGATCTTTTCTTTTATCATTACTAAGATCAGGATTTATACTTACATCTCTGACAGACTCCGTGCCCGTTACCTCAGGTACACTCAACAGCTGTTCTTCACCAGGAACCGTACTAGAAATGATAGAAACTGCCATTATTTGCTCCCGATCTTCGTACTTCTTGAGAAGATTTGCATGAAATACTTTGCTTCTACCATCCTGCAAGGTTATTCTATAATCACAGTCATTAATTACTTCTATTACCTCAAATGGGCCTTTCCAGTTTAATAATAACTTATTTGTATCAGTAGGCAGTAGTAAAAGAACTTTGTCTCCAACATTGAAATTACGCTGTCTGGACTTCTTATCATAATAGTGTTTTTGTGCCTTCTTAGCATCACCCAGATTCCTTTGAGCTATCTTACAGGTTTCTTCTAATCTGTGTTTTAATTCTGTAACATACATGTAGGTATTATGAATCTCTTCAGTATAATTCTCATTACTCCATAAAGTCTTTAATAAGCTTAGTGCGCCTTTCACCGTACGACCATATAACATCTCAAAAGGAGAAAAACCTACACTCGCTTGATGTACTTCCCTGTAAGCAAACATGACCGCGGGTAGATACCTGTCCCAGTCCTTTGGTCGTTCTTGGCACATCTTCCGTAACATGGACTTCAAGGTTCCATTGAACCTTTCATTAAGCTCATTACACTGAGGATGGTACGGGGTAGTAAATGCCTGTTTCACACTTATGAGTCGACAAACCTCAGACATCAGAGAAGATGTGAATTGTGAACCCCTATCGCTTAACACTTCTTGGGGAAACCCTAATCTAGAAAATATTTCCATCAAAGCTTCAGCTATGGTCACCGTTGATATTTCTGGTAATGGGACTGCCTCCGGCCACCTAGTTCCATAATCGATAAAAGTCAAAATGTATCTATTACCTCGGGACGAAGGTGGACTAATCGGACCAACTAAGTCTATGGCTACAGTTGGAAATGGAATGGTTATCACTGGAAAAGATTTCAATGGAACTTTACTAACCTTGCCCTTAGGTATGGTTCTTTGGCAAACGTCGCATGTACGACACCACCTTTTTACATCAGACGTCATTCCAGGCCAGGAAAAGCATGATTTAATCCTGTCCTCCGTTTTCTTTGCACCCAAATGACCTCCCATTAATGACTCGTGTGCTAACTGAAGTATTCTACCCCTTCGTGCAAATGGTATTAAAAGCTGCTTAACTTCAACCCCGTTATTATCATACAGCCTGGACCATAATCCTCCATCTTTAACATAACGAGTGTTACCATCTGTAGAGTTGTTAACCTTTTGCAGTAATCTACATAGATTTTCATCAGACTCCTGTTCGGCGATAGTGATGGGACGATTTTCCAATCCTCCCTCCACCACAACCTTTAAAGGACGCCTTGGCTGTTGATCTCTTCGGTGTTGTGCTCGCGTCACCACTGCTCCTCCGATATCATCCGGTGATATGCACATTCCAGAGAAGGGGTCTTCACACGTCCTTGTCCCCTCTGTAGTTAGTGGGTGTTCTTCATCCTCCCTACAGACTGTCGATGCGTCGCTTCCACCTGGAGCTTCAGATGTCGCAGAGAAAGGGGTCTCATGTGTGAAGGAGTCACCTACAGTAGCGCCTGGTATGTTCCCAATAATGAGGTCACAAATAGGGTTCTTCATACACGTTGCTTCCACTTCACCAGTGTAGTATGGGGTGCTGACATAAATCTTGGCCACTTGACAAACGAGAACTGTACGATCAATTAAAAAACACCTTTTTACACCTCCAGTCATTTGTTCAGGGCAGACACACTCCTCTTTCACCACTACCCCTGTACAACCAGTGTCCCGTAGAACTTCTACCTTCCGCTCACCAACCAAACCGTCACTCGTCAGTAGTCCTCCTGCCATGGATTCGGAACCTAGTGACCAGGGAACTTCCTCCTCACCAGTTGATAAACTTCCTGTAGGATTGGATGTAGATTCTTTACAGGCAGCTGATGTCACATCCTTCTCTTTCGATCCGACGTTTTGCAGCTTATGTCCTTTCCCTGAAGTCCAGCAATCCCTGGCCACATGTCCTGAACGATGGCAAAGAAAACATTGCCTCCGTACACGATCCTGCTCTCGTATCACGTTGGCGTGTGGTGTTGTAGTCGTCATAGAGGTTTCAGACTGGCGTGACCCAGTATCTTTAATTTCTTGCTTAAACCTTGGGTTATTTTTATCACACCACATAGGACTACCGTGTGCACCTAAATACTGTTCAGTTAACTTAATCAGGTCTTTCAATGCAGTGGGAGTTCTTTCTTTCAAAAATAACTTAAGATCCGTTTTACACTTCCTTAGGAATTGTTCTCGCAACATTAAGTCTCTCAATGATTCAAAAGTTTTGCCAACACCAGAAAGTTCAATTCAACGATCAAAATAGTGACACATTCGAGACGCAAACTGAGAAACTGTCTCGCCTTTTTCTGGGCAATTATCCCTGAACTTTTGTCTGTAACCTTCCTCTGTTAACAAGTAACGTTGTAATATAGCCTTTTTCACTGTGTCATAATTACTGGCATCATCTAACGGAAGAGACACATACGCTTGAAGAGCTTTCCCGGTTAACAGAGGACTTAGTATATTTGCCCAGTCATCACGTGCCCACTTATTTGTTGATGCATACCTTTCAAATCGATCGAGATATACGTCAACTTCATCGATGGTTTGATCATACTTTGGTAGTTTTGGCTTTGGAACAGCAACCTGGGGTGAAGGAGGAGCGGTGGAAGCGGCTTGAGTTGCAGCTAGTTTCGTTTTTTCAATCTCCAGTTGTAACTTCAAATTTTCCTTTTCTTCATTCCGCTCTTCCGCTCGTCGTTGACGCTCTTGCTGTAGAAGTTCTGACACAAACTTTTGTAAACCTTCACCACTATACCCAAGTGTCTGTCCCAAATCTGTGTACTCTTTGAGTAACTGATACTCAGCCATTATGCTCTTCACTTTGTTCTCGACGTGTTAGTTTACTCCCGTATCTGTACGTGCACTATATGTCCCGGGTCTGGGCACCATTTGTCAGGGGATCGACAGTACAAAGGATACGATAAACACGGTGAACCCAAAATGTACATAAATTTACACTATTTACAAGTGGGTTTTGACACACTCCATACTGTATCACTTCCAGGATCTCTGGCTAACACACAAAATATGTCCAGGGTCTCTGGTCACCACACAACTCTCAACTCTGGCACAGACAAAGTGGGGCTCACTCCTCCTTCTGCGACTGCAGGCTTACTTCTCCCATCCCCCACCTCAAACACCCTCAGGTTAACTTGGCAATGAATCACTGCCTCCAACATATTAACAGAAAACAAAACACGAAAAAATAATTCTGTGAAATATCCTACACCAACAATCTTATAACATTTTTCTTTTTGTTTTCATAACATTACTCTTAAGTTTATATATATCAATATTCTTCATACATAATTTAATACTTTATGTAGAACCCCAAAGTACCCCAAAATGAATACGAATTATTTTTGTTTTCCTTAGTCGTTTGACACCAACAAACAATTTGAAAAATCAGCGATATGATCTGAAACTCGCCCGAGAGACTCCCAACTGACGTTTTCGAAACTATCTACCCTCTGAGCGCTGATACTTTTTTTAAGTATTGTACATACTACCCCCATTAATTATGCAGTTGTATGTGTGTAAAATTATCCAACAATTGTTTAAAGTAGGAATATTGTTGATAACTGCCTGCCTTATTCAATTCATGTCAAACTAGTATTTCAGTGGTCCATATTCAAAAACATTCCTGATGCATACTATGACGTGGTACAAGTATGGCGACTCCTTACAACTGAGCCATCGTATCGGTACCACGCCATCATCGACACTACAGATGTTCTTGCATACAGCCCAATGCTTCATAGTGCATTTGGTAACACTAATGGGTTGTATTATTAAACCACTTCTTCAAGGGTAAAGCTCTTTGTCACTCAGTTTGTAGAGCAAAATAACACCGACTGAACGAGTAACCATGAGCCTTTTCCTCAAAGAAGTAATTTAATATTACCATCATTACAAAACACAGTTTGTTGTGTTTCTGACCCAGCCATGTCTTTAATTAAGGGGAGATATTCTTGATGGTAAATTGGAGGGCTAATGAATCTTCCAGCCATGACACAAAACAATGGATCCCCTTATAGTAACATTGAGGTGATTCATTTCCTGGCATAGTATGGAGGAATCAGTAGCGATCCAATATACCAAAGAGTGAATCCAACCCATCCCTTTACCCTCTCATCCTTAAGAGTTTGTACTATTGGCTACAAGAATTCGTATACACGCTGTTGTTTTCCAGACCCTACAACATAAAGAAGATGAAAGACTACATAACTGCAATACAACATTATTATCAAGTTTGTTGTTTTGCAATCACTGAGTCACTTGGTAGATCTTATCATGCTGTACTTCCAGAATAATGACCTCTCTTTCCATATAGCCTGTATAAAAATTCCTGTACTTCTTCAGTTGATATCACTTCACTGTAATGGGTTTGGAGATGGTCACTTTATATCATCCCCTATACCATTCAGTGAGTCACAGTAAGTCCTTATTATTAACACTCATAACCAGACAACAATAATTATGTGTTGAGAGAACATTTTACTTAACTTGCTGTATCCATATATTCAGTGTAGATTTATGGTAGTAAATTTCCAACTGCCTCTCTCTCTATAAATTCAGTGTAGATTCATTGTAGTGAAAATCCAACTGCCTCTCTCTCTATAAATTCAGTGTAGATTCATTGTAGTAAAAAGCTAGTTGCTCTCATCTAATTCAGTGTAGATTTCTCTCAGCCAGTTTAAAGTACTGTATTTATATGGTTTTTATCACGTAAATAGACTTATATGCCAGGGCCGGTATTCACAAAACATTTTAAAGTTTGGATGTATTTGTATATTTGCATTACTGACCTCACCAAACTGTTTCAGGCACATTTCAAAGCAGTGAATGGTTTGTTATTCTATTTATTCAATTAGTATGAGCTTATGTTATGATTTCGAAGCAGTTCCGTGTCCCAGTCCTTGCCGTGAATGAAAGCTTACAAACAAAATTTTTACTTAAGCGTGAACTTTGCTTTTGTGAACACCGGCCCAGGAGACTTCATGGGTGAGTGGGTGGCTGGGGAGTTATCTAAAGGAAACATTAAGTTTTGTGATGGCCAATAAAAAGTGTTCAACTGACATATTGGTTCATGGTTAAGGGGGAGATACAGTGTTGGTAAATCTGGAATAAATGATTCCTCCAGACTACTCCAAGCAACAGGCCACTATTATTTTTGTTAACTTGGTACTGTTTCCTGGCATACTTTGGAGGAATCAAGGGACTCCAATGTATCTAAAATATATCTTCCCATTAACGCAATTCAGTTGATTAGTTTTTATTCCGGATGGTGAAATATTTACTTCCCACTGGGTTTATATAAAATACTGACAAGATTGCTAAGTAGTAGCATTGTGGCTTAGAATGCATCGCAAACCACCACTGTAAAATATTAATGGGGTGTTAAATCTCGAACAACTTATGAGAGAGAGAGAGAGAGAGAGAGAGAGAGAGAGAGAGAGAGAGAGAGAGAGAGAGAGAATATGAGAGTGAGAGAGAATGAGAGTGAGAGAGAGATTCCTTCAGAGTATTCTAAGCAACAACAACAGGCCACCATTATTTATGTTAGTCTGGTCCTGTTTCCTGGCATACACTGGAGAAATCAAAGCACTCTAGTATACCTAAAGTGTATTATTACCCCCTTAATAAAACACACAAATAAACACATTAACACACACATCAGGTCTGGAACTAATATTGGTTGTGGTTGTTGTGGGAGTGATGAGGACTTACTGTGTTGTAGAACTAAGACTAATGAAACAAATGAGATGGTAAGATTATTTTTATGTCCACACCATCCATTTTGTGTTTTGACCTTCATTTTGTTGTCTGTATGAAATATATTACAGGTATATATTAATTTTTGCTATATCTCACAATAGTTTTGTTTATATGTGGGAAAAATTATAATTCAATATTTTTGTTTATTATTATTATTACTGATATATTTTTATTTTACATATTTTTTCAAGTTCTGAAAATTTCATGTTATCTTTTATTTGTTTTCAGGGTTTTGTGGATACGTGTGTATTCTGAATATCAGTTAATACATTTTTCTTGATTTACAAAAGAATTGAAGTATCCGAGGTAGAATACTCTATGTATAATTTTGATAAAGGTTATACACAGATATATACAGTAATCCATTGTTGTCTTTCAGTTAATTAGGACAAACAGTACTGTGATCTAAAATTTTAATAACATGATTATACAGACTCAGTTTAGTGTTTACTTTATCATGCTTATTGTAACCTTGGTGTTGGTGGATATCATTATTATTATTATTATTATTATTATGAGGTGGTGCAAAATCATACACGTGTTGTATTTTATTACCAAAATATTTAATACGATGGAAGGAAAGTGTTGGTGAATATTATTATTTTTATTATTATGAGGTGCTGCAAAATCATACACGTGTTGTTCTTTATTACCAAGATATTTACTAAGATGGAAGGAAAGTGTTGGTGGATATTTGATTGTGACTGTACAGTGTGTGAAGTGACTGAGATGGTTACAAAGATACAAACCTCACTTTGTTATATTAACTACCATAATAATATATGTAAAGAAATGTATGTATAATAATAATGTTTGTGTGATTAAATTAATGAGTTAAAATTAGGTGTAAGGGTATTTTGTATCAATTATTCATTAGAGATTACTTCAGTGTATTTATAGTTAAAGACATACAGAGAGAATTCCAGGAGAAATTAGTTGTATAATTTTGCAACGTCATAATAATAATAATAATAATAATAATATTCACCAACAATTTCCTTCCATTGTAGTAAATATCTTGTTAATAAAGAAAGAAATAACTTGTTAATAAAGAACAACACATGTATAATTTTGCAGCACCTCATAATAATGATAATGATAATAATATCCACCAACACTTTCCTTCCATCGTAGTAAATGAGGTTGAGAGAGGATGGACGGAATATAGAGTCACACTAATGGAAGTAACAAGAGAAGGTTTGTGGTGAAATGAATGGGTGAAGATGGAGAGAAAGAGAAACATGATGATGATGATGGTGTTAAGAAATGAGGCAGGCAATAATAGCAGAGAAGAAAAGAACTTAGAAAGAATGGCAGAAAGAGAAACATGGTGATGATGATGGTGTTAAGAAGTGAGGCAGGCAATAATAGCAGAGAAGAAAAGAACTTAGAAAGAATGGCAGAAAGAGAAACATGGTGATGATGATGGTGTTAAGAAGTGAGGCAGGCAATAATAGCAGAGAAGAAAAGAACTTATAGGCGTAGGGATGTGGTGGCCCCATCGCCCACTCTGTTTACGGAGTGCAAGTAGCCAAAGCCCTCGGGAGCAGGGGGGTGGATGCTTTCCCAGGCAGATAAACTCCTTGAGAGTGAAATGGCTGGAAAGCTCGCCAGCATGCGCATGGTTTTAGCACAGCTGAGCCTTGCGGGTGCGGGCAAACAGGCAAGTTAGCTGCCTACTGCGACTGCAACACTCTGGCGAAGTGTTCAGGTAATTAGCCAAAGAGACCAAGATGAACTCAGAAAGAATAGCAATGGCCCCCAGTCCCGTGCAGCCCTTAAATGGGCAGGGGGTGCAAAGAATCACACGGTTGCCTCATATACAACATAATTCTCTAATTAATGCAAAAAATATGTTAAAATTTGGTAATTGGAATGTAAGAACACTCAATCAGGACAGTAAAATTGATGAGTTAGTGGCGGTTTTCAAAAATTATGGACTTGATATTTGTGCTCTAACAGAGACTAGATTAAGCGGAACTGATAAGCTGGATTTGTGGGATGGTTTACGTATGTTGGTATCTGGACGACAGGATGGAAGGCATTATCAGGGTGTAGGATTACTACTGAGTTGTAAGGCAAATAAGGTTTTATATGAGTGGGAAGCTATAGACGAGCGACTGCTTTATGCACGGTTTAAGTCCAATCATGGTAACATAAGTATGTTTGTGTGTTATGCGCCTATTAATAATGCACCGGATGAAAGGAAAGACGCATTTTATGAAAGATTGCAGGAAGTGGTAGGAAGAGTTCCTAGACATGATATTTTGGTCTGCATTGGCGACTTTAATGCAGTGTTGGGCTGTTCAAACGAGGGATTTGAGCAGTGTATGGGTAAAATGGGTGTTGGTAGAAGGATGACTGAAAATGGAGTGAGGTTTGGGAGCTTCTGTTTGGCTAATGATTTAGTCATCGGCGGTACACTTTTTCAGCATTGCAACATACACAAGACAACGTGGGTGTCACCGTGCGATTATTACAAAAATCAAATTGATCATATTGCTGTCAGTAGAAGGCATAGAAGTTCTTTGCTAGATGTTCATATTAAACGAGGAGCGGATATTGGTAGCGATCATCAACTCATCATTGCAAAAGTAAAGTTTAAACTTAAAAGTCAGAAGAAGGAAAGATGTGGTACCCGTGGGTATGATATTGATGCACTTAGAAGGGAAGGAGAGGAAAGGGAAGAGTTTCGATTAGAATGCAGAAATAAGTTCTTTGTGCTGGATGCGTTGGAAGAGGGGGAGAGAAGTGTGGGGGGATGTGAACAAAATTTTGCATGAAACTGCTGATCGTACGATCGGAAGAAGACGTAGATGTAGGAGAAAGACATGGATGTCAGATGAAACGTGGGATATGATAAAAAAGAGACGTGAAGCGAAATTGAGGAGTGAGATGCATTGTGATGATGATAATGAGATTGAGATAGCAAGAGCTGAGTATTGGAGTTTGCATTCAGAAGTCAAAAGGTTGGCAAGGAGAGATAAAAGAAGATATGTAGATGGAAAGGTTACAGAAACTGAAATTTTAATAAATAGAAATGATGGACAGAGTCAAAGGATAGCATATGAATCAATTAGAAAACTGAGTGGCAATGCAAAGAAACGCAAGGAAATACCTGTTAGAGATAGGGATGGTAATTTACTGACTAAAGATGGAGATTTTAAAAACAGATGGAAAGAGCACTTTGAGATAGTACTGCCAGAAGATATACCACCTACTGAGGAAGATTTAAATATAGAAACAGGAGAGATAAGGATGGGGGAAGTGGAGAAGGCAATGAAGTAGTTAAATAATAATAAGGCACCAGGGGAGGATGGTTTATTTCCAGAAATGTTTAAAGTGGAGGAGGATAGATTAACAATGATCTTGACCAAGTTATTCAATAGGATATGGGTAACAGGAATAATACCATCAGATTGGAAGTATGGTGTGATTGTTAAAATTCCCAAGAAAGGAGACCTGAGTGAATGTGGTAATTGGAGGGGAATCACTTTGTCACCGATAGCTTTGAAAGTGTTTAGTAGAGTGTTGTTAAATAGTGGTTGATGATATACTTAGGAACGAGCAGGCCGGTTTTAGAAACATTAACAATATTAAATTACTTAACATTTACCTGGTTATAAAAGAACAAGGTAATAAATACATACATACAAATTGAAAATGTTGATCAGAAGTGCACCCCCCTAATACCCCCCAGCCCCACCCACCCATAAAATGGTTAGTACTCACCCTAAAACAGTTAGTACTCACCCTAATATTATTAAAGTTGAGTTCCTTGGTGTTTGGATCATCGTTGGTATGCTTACTAATGGCCTCCTCCACATTGGTAGGGGTTAGGGAGGTGCGGGAGTATGGGGCTGTCTTGGTGGGGGGTTTAGGGTGGTGCGGGAGTAGGGGACAGGCTTTCTACCCCCCCCCAAGCCTGCCCCATACTCCTGCACCCCCCAACCCCCCCCCAAGCCTGCCCCATACTCCCGCACCCCCCCAACCCCCCCCCAAGCCTGCCCCATACTCCTGCACCCCCCAGTCCCCCCCCCCAAGCCTGCCCCATATTCCTGCACCCCTTAAACCCCCCACCAAGCCTGCCCCATACTCCCACCCACCCCCCCAAGCCTGCCCCATACTCCCGCACCCCCCAGTCCCCCCCCAAGCCTGCCCCATACTCCTGCACACCCCAGTCCCCCCCCAAGCCTGCCCCATATTCCTGCACCCCCCAAAACCCCCTACCAAGCCTGCCCCATACTCCCACATCCCCCCAAGCCTGCCCCATACTCCCGCACCCCCCAGTCCCCCCCCATATTCCTGCACCCCCCTAAATTCCCCACCAAGCCTGCCCCATACTCCCACACCTCCCCAAGCCTGCCCCATACTCCCGCACCCCCCCAGTTCCCCCCAAGCCTGCCCCATACTCCTGCACCCCCCTAAAACCCCCAAAACTGTTAGAACACCCAAAACGTTTCGTACTCACCCTAATGTTGTTGAAATTGAGTTCCTTGGTATTGGGATCATCGTTGGTAAGCTTACTAATGGCCTCCTCCACATTGGTGGGGATTAGGGGGGTGCGGGAGTATGGGGCTGTCTTGGTGGGGGGCTTAGGGTGGTGCGGGAGTAGGGGACAGGATTTCTACACACACCCCAAGCCTGCCCCATACTCCTGCACCCCCCAAAGCCTGCCCCATACACCCGCACCCCCCCAAGCCCCCCAAAGCCTGCCCCATATTCCTGCACCCACCTAAACCCCCCACCAAGCCTGCCCCATACTCCCACACCCCCCCAGTCCCCCCCCAAGCGTGCCCCATACTCCCGCACCCCCCAAACCCCCACCCAAGCCTGCCCCATATTCCCGCACCTCTCAGTCCCCCCCCAAGCCTGCCCCATACTCTCGCACCCCCCAGTCCCCCCCCAAGCCTGCCCCATATTCCCGCACCCCCCCAAGCCTGCCCCATATTCCCGCACCCCCCCAAGCCTGCCCCATATTCCCGCACCCCCCTAAGACAGCCCCATACTCCCGCACCCCCAAAACAGTTAGAACACACCCCAAAACGGTTCGTACTCACCCTAATGTTGTTGAAATTGAGCTCTTTAGTGTTGGGATCATCGTTGGTAAGCTTACTAATGGCCTCCTCCACATTGGTATCATTGGGTGGTTCCATAGGGAGGGGTTTGAACTTGGTGGCCTTGGTAATACCTTCCCAACCCACACCAATGAATTATAGAAATTCTGGGTTGTCTATAGACTCTAGAGGACAACAACAAAAATTCCATCAACAACTATGGGCGAGTAACGAATTTATACATACATACAATTATTTTGCGGAATATTTGAGACATTTGTATATGTAGCAATTAACAGCAGTTGTAGTTTCTTACTATAATTACTGTTACTATCATTATCATTCAAATTATTACAGTTATACTCCTATCTTCACTATCAATATGTTGGTATCATTATTACTATAATCCTTAAATAAATTATGTAGGGAATGAGACCAATTAATAATTTCCTAGCACATTTCTAGTGCATTTCCCACCTCAGTCTAGCTCATTTTTGTTGGTCAGGTTTGGCATTGTAATTGGCAACACTGTTAAATTGGCAACATTGGTACGACTCGCTGGAGAGTGGAGGAAAATCGATTCAACAAGTTGTGTTGTTTGTGAATAACAGAGCAATTTATTATATTATTACCATGAATATTGGGTTTACTAAGGTGAGATTTATATTGTTTAATAGTAATATGAAGTAATTAACATGTAAATAAATATAGTTTATTGGGTAAATATTGAAAGAATTACCGTTATTGCGTACGGTTTTTCTACCTTCATTACCCACTTATTTAGACCATTCTAAGACTATTTTCTTCTATGGCATTTTCTCCGCAAATGCCCCATTTCCAAGATAGAGCATATTCAAATGGGGCATTTTGAAATTAGCCTGACCTTACCTGACCTGACCTAACCTAACCTAGACCGCATCAGACTACCGGGACCTAACCTGGGCAAACTATCAGGACCTAACCTGGGTAAACTACCGGGAAGTAACCGTGATAAAGTTGTAACGGTTGTTACTGTGTAGTGAAGATGTTTGTTATCTTCACTTAGGGTGAATGGCAAACAAGGTTGTGTGTTGGTCTAGTCTTTATTGTCTAGTCTGTCTAGTCTGTCTAGTCTGTTTATTTCTTCAGGTTTTACATTGCATATAAGGATTTATAGCTAACCTGGAAGCTAACCTGGAATATGATCATGTGACTATATTTTATAGTCAACCTTGAATATGCTCAAATTTATACATAAAGGTTGCCTGCTACAATACTCCCCTCCTTAGTGACGAGGAAGGAGGAACGATACAGTCTTCTTATGGCGTCCGCTTGCGTTGTGGAGAAGTTGTAGAACGTATCAGTAGCGTAGAGTTGTAGGCGTAGTTGTTGTTGTTGTGGTCGAGGTCGTATAATGGTGTGTAGCAGGAAAGCTGGTGCATGTGCGCGTGCGTGCGTGAGCGTGTTGCTGCAGTGCCAATTAAATCGAACTCAATGAGTCCCTGGGTTTACGATTTTTAATGTCGACAACAAGGTCGAAGCTTGTCAAAAAATCGGTGCCCAGTTTGGCTTGTGTGCGCGAGTGCGTGCTCGTGTGAGCGAGTGTGCGCGAGTGCGTGCGCGTGTGTACGCGAGTGTGTGCGCGTGTGTATGCGAGTGTGTGCGCGTGTGTGTGCGCGAGTGTGCGCGTGCGTGCGTGTGTCCGCAGGCGTGTGTGTGTGTCCGCAGGCATGTGTGCGCGCGCGTGCGTGTGTGTCCGCAGGCGTGTGTGCGCGCGCGTGCGTATGTGTCCGCAGGCGTGCGTGCGCGCGCGTGCGTGTGCGCATGCGTGTGTCTGCTCTGCCAATGGAAGTCAATGACCCCTGGGCTTGCGATTTTTAACGTCGACAACAGGGTCGAAGTTTGTCAAAAAATCGGCGCCCAAATTGGCTTGCGCGTGCTTGAGCATGCGCGTTTGTGAGCAGTTTGGGACTAGGTCGTCGTTGTTTGCCATGGTCACCCCGGGGTCACCAATTGTAACGGTTGTTACTGTGTAGTGAAGATGTTTGTTATCTTCACTTAGGGTGAATGGCAAACAAGGTTGTGTGTTGGTCTAGTCTTTATTGTCTAGTCTGTCTAGTCTGTCTAGTCTGTTTATTTCTTCAGGTTTTACATTGCATATAAGGATTTATAGCTAACCTGGAAGCTAACCTGGAATATGATCATGTGACTATATTTTATAGTCAACCTTGAATATGCTCAAATTTATACATAAAGGTTGCCTGCTACAAAGTACAGGAAATGACCGGGGCAAAATACTGGGATCTTGCCGGATCTGGCAACACTGCTACAAAACGGTAATTCTTTCAATAAATACCGTTTATTGTTGTATGTGAAATAACGGTAAATATTGCGATTATCTGCGTCCTCGATTCAGACGAAATAACCTAACCTAACCAAACCTAACCTAGACTGTTTCTACCTTCGGGACCTAACTTAGATTCCTTCGGGACCTTTAAAAATAAAATAGATCCTGTGGATAGGAGCTAAAAGTATCTCGATTGGATGGGTCAGGCGTATTATACACAACTGCCTGCTGGACCTTCTGTAATTTTGCCAATGGAATCTGGTAACACTGTCCGGCCAACTTCAGTTCGTCCCTCCGCTACAGAAATGTTGTATCTTAAAATTGAAATTAGCAAAGAATACATTTCCACATGATAATTCCACTGAGTATTGATAAAGGAAAACGAACCCTACCTAACCCAACCTAACCTAACCAGTAGTTCGCCAGCACAGATAATCGCAATATTAGCTGAAATAATACCATGTCGTTTGGGTAAATATTGAAAGAATTAACGTTATTGCGTACGGTTTTTCTGCTTTCATTACCCACTAATTCAAACAATTCTAAGATTATTTTTTCTATGGCATTTCCTCCGCAAATGTCTCATTTTACCGCATATTACCTAGACCACATCAGACTACCGGGACCTAACCTGGGCAAACTACCGGAAAATAACCCTGGTAAAGTACAAGAAATGACCGGGGCAAAATACTGGGACCTAGCCGGATCTGGCAACACTGCTACAAAATGGGGATTCATTCAATAAATACCAAAGATTGTATAAAACATGTGTAAGGAAGCAGTAGATATTGTGTAGGTGTATTGTATGTATGTTAGTTTATAATACATTTTTGATGTTTTGACAGAAATCCGGCATCATTAATCATAATGTTATGGAATGAGAATTAGTAAACTTATAATAAATCAAATTATCGGTATTATTACAGAAGTACTGTGTTTTTGGCTAGGGCCGAGCAGTGTTACCACATCCGGCTAGGCCCCGGGAATTTGCCCGGTCACTTTATGATAGTTTACACCGGTTATATCCCAGTAGTTTGCCCAAGTTAAGTCCCTGGGCCGGTACTTATAAAGCCTAAGTCTCGTCTTTAGGAAACAAGATGGCCGAAATTTCTCCTAAATCACCGAGATCGCGTCCCAAATCCCTAAGTCTCACCCTAACGCCTCGACTTAACTAAAACACCTCGCGAGGTGTTTTAGGCCGCTAGGACGAGTCCTAATGGGACTCTTAGGTTCTCAATCAAGTGGAATGTCCGGTGCCCCGTAGAAATTACGAAGTTTCGTTCGTCATTGTCGTCATTCTCGCCAATCGTAACATTGTTTTGTAAACAGTGAACATGGCTGCACCTGCACCACTCCGCCAGCGTAGACCAAGACGTTTTCGGGAGAGGAAAGATGTTCTCCATGACCTTGATGATGGTGAACTAATCAAGAGGTACCGCTTGGACCGGGCTGGAATTATTTTTGTGACTGATCTCGTCCGAGGGCCTCTAACCAACCCAACTGGAAGAAACCAAGTGCTGACCCCAGAGATGAAAATTATTGTTCTATTGAGGTATCTTGCCACTGGGAAAATGCAGCTTTGCAGCATGGATGACTTGGGCCCTTCTCAACAGACTGTGAGCCGAGTCATCACAGAAACACTGATGGCACTCTCTTCAAATGCAATACTTACACAGTTCATCACATTCCCTATAACCCCACATGAAACCCAGAGGAAAATAGTAGATTTTCAACAAATTGCTGGATTTCCTGGGGTGATCGGTGCAATAGACGGAACCCATGTAAGAATATCTGCACCAAGTGAGTTTGAGGGAGAGTATGTTAATAGAAAAGGGTATCACAGCATCAATGTACAAGTTATTTTTGATGCCAAATACAAAATAACAGATATAGTTGCAAAGTGGCCGGGATCCGTGCATGATGCACGTATTTTAAATGAAAGTTCATTGAACAGGGTTGTGTTTGGCAGGGGTATGGTTCCAGATGGATGCCACCTGTTAGGAGATAGTGGCTACCCCTCCAAAAAATGGCTGTTAACTCCATACCTTCGACCTCAGCCCGGTCCACAGTCCAACTATAACAGGTAGGCATTGTATAGTACTGACTGGTATAATATTTGTAATAAGTCATTCTTAGAATAGCATATATGCCCACGGGTTGATAATCTGTGGCCCACTAGCAGTTAATTCCAATTTATATTTTAAAATCAAATATTGCACTCCGGTATTATAATACATTAATGTGATTTCCTACTCTCTCTTCCCTGAATCGAACATGATAGGGTTAAATTTTACCAGCTAAGCTGCTAATAATAATATATCAGTCATCATGTCAAGAATTACCCACAATTTCTTGTATGGCCCACGTCCCATGACCTAATGGTGAAGTGGCCCACAGTTGTAAATTAGTTGGACCACCCTGTTACAGATCATTAATTTATACGGTACTTTATTTCGATGTTGTTGGTATTTTATTTCTATTTTTTTTATTCTCGACTACTTTGACCATGTTTACAGGTTTAATTGCATGAGAGAAAGGATAAATATTACTAATTCTGTACCGGTATTACAATTGATGGTAATTTATAGTTTAAAATACAAGGCCCAATGCTTTTCATGCAAGCAGTACTGTAATTTAATAGGTGTATGGATATTATTGGTAAAATGTGTCACTTGGCATGAGGAACATGATAATCACTGGTATTCCGCATTCTACAGTCCATTTATATTAGCTATTCATTATTTTAATATATTTTTAATTAACCTCATGTTAGACTTTCCTTTTTCACCTGTAATATAAAAATATTTCAGAGCACACAAGATAACGAGAAGTGTCGTGGAGCGAGGTATCGGCCAACTGAAACGGCGGTTTCACGTTCTGCATGGGGAAATTAGAGTCCAACCTCCATCAAAGGTGTGCCAGATTATTAAAGTCTGTGCCATGCTCCACAATATATGCAAGGACAGGAACATCTATATCCCTGCTGCAGAGGATGATGAGGAAGAGGTTGATGACCCGCTACCTTTGCAACCACCTCAACCACCTGCTGCTCAACGACCACGCGAGGGGCTGCTGTACAGGGATGAGTTTGCCAACCTGCATTTCCGGTAACTGTGCTAACTTTTCTTTTGGATCTATCTCGTGATCAAACTGTCTCGACCTTCAGACATTAGTCTTTCAGTCTAGCTCAGTCCCAAAAGTGTAGCAGTTTTACCTTAGGAAATCTTAAATGCAGTAGTCTTTATACATCACTAGCAAGTCTGTACCCACCACTTCATTTTACATCCAGTCCCTCATTGAAGTTTACTGAATAATTGACTGGATATAAAATATTGAACATGTTTCTCTAGTACTGTATTATTTTTTAGTGTA
Organism: Petrolisthes cinctipes; assembly: GCA_033782935.1. NCBI lineage: Eukaryota > Metazoa > Arthropoda > Malacostraca > Decapoda > Porcellanidae > Petrolisthes > Petrolisthes cinctipes. Next base: position 145,414 of record JAWQEG010002674.1, on the reverse strand, counting down.
GTCAAAATGTGCAGTTTTACAGTATTTTTTTCTTTTTACAGCAATGACAACTAAAGTGATGTTGCCTCATCAAAATCTACGGTACTTTATGTTGTGGACCACTCTAAGTACATAATTATTGTTGGGTATTTAACCTGTTACTTACCTTGCCTTAGTAACTTTTCTGTTTGGTCATGTAAAGTACTGACTGTATATACAATATCATTATTATTTAATGACGTACCTTTCTTTTTTAACATTTTCCTTTGGTTTGTTTTTGGGTGAAAGATAATGAAAACAAAATTAGGAGGTTGTTGTTTAATTACGGAATCTTATGTTGTAGCATATTAGTAAAATATATGGTTTGTGCACGGGCTGCCTCAATTTGTGCCTCTTGCAGTTCAATTTGTTTATCTTTAATTATACTTTCTTTCATTTTTAAAATTCTCTCCTCTTTCTTTATCATTAAATCTTCTTCTAACAATTGAATTTCAAGTTTTCTTTTCTTTTCTAAATGTATTACTTCTCCTTCATCCACCACCATGAATTTGCTACAGCTACTTGTATTATTTTCTAGATGTGATAAATCTAGTATCTCTGCAGGGGCAGCAGCAGGAGGAGCAGCAGCAGCAGCAGCAGGGGCAGCAGTAGCAAGGGCAGGAGTAGGAGCAGCAGCAGGATGGGGAAATTCTCTGGTCTCAATTCTGTCAAATTATATAAAGAAAACATATTAGGGTAATCATCCTCTTATTCTATTTGAAAATCTAATCAAAATTTATAATAAATGAGTGTCAAGAAGCATCTGAATTTTCTTCCAAGTTCACTTCACAGTACAATACTAAATAAATTTAATAAACTATAACCTGTTAGGACTGCTAAAGGATCAAGATAGAGATACCATACAAGGCCTATTTTATGCAGACTGCTTTTATGTTTGACAGTACAGTATTAAACTTTCTGAAGGGAACTTTATGGCTTGTGCAAAAAAAGGTGTTAGAAGTTTAATATTACTTATTGCGAAACCTAACTGCTGATAGTGCAATAAGTGAGAGTTATACTAAATAACTCGATTCTGCAATATGTGGTATATAATTTAAAAAGATAATAAATAACCATACTTAGGTTGGCATTCCACAGTTTCATGAACAAATGAGAGGAGTTCTTCGTTAGTGTCACATCCTTCAAAAGTAACATTATCCATGCCCAGAATATCTGCCACCAGCTCATCTAACTCATCAAGTGGAGGAGATGCAGGACCACCACCTAAAAGGAAATTGAAAAAATAGTAAATACATTTTATGACATGGAAAATGATTCAGCAAGGCAAATAGTATTCATTTAATTAAGTTCATCTATATTTGCTAATACTGTATTTTATTATTACCAAACAAGCTTTAATCCAACTTCACTAATCGATTTAGTACCTAAGTAGGACTTCGGTAACCTCTGAGGTTAAATTTTGTGAGCTTAATGTTTCCTACCTCAGTTTACAATGGTAAGTATAAGAATTAAAAACATAATACTCAATAAAAAATAGTTGTAGCATTCATTCTATATGTACAGTACATTGCTATATATTGTACCAAAAGGAAAGAAATTTTGTCACATTGTTGGATGGTACACTTATTGGTTGATGAAGTGACTTACATATTGGGAGCAGACATGGGCATGATTAAAAAAATCATTAAGATTTGATTGTTGTAACATGTTAGGTAGTATCTTACTTTATTGACATGCACTTGGAACATGTACTGTATGTAAGTGACTATACTATACAAATATACATGTATATACTGTATGTAAGCGACTAATTAGTAAGAAATATAATTTCACATTTTAATTATTGATTATTATAGAGGAAAATATTATAATGATTAAGGTGGCCCCTTTATTTTATGATAATATTTGATTATGATTAAGCTTCACTTTTAATTATGATTACATAATTGTAGCCTTGGATTATGATTTTTTTATTTGTAATCATAATCATGCCCATGTCTGATTGGGAGTAACTAACTTAGTTTCTCCAGAGACAAAATTGGTCATATTCATACCTGTTCCTTTCACTGCCTGTTTGTATTTGGCAATCCTTGCTTTTGCATCACTCTGCACAGACTGCCACCTCTTCTGGCAATCTTTCACAGTCCTCTTGCCATCAGAGTAGGACTCGTGAAGGTGGCTGGCAATGTGCTCCCATGCTTCCTGCTTGGCCTTGTGGGTTACTCCTGCTGTATTAAAGCTCCCTTTCAGCAGGTTAGCATGTTCTTTGTACAGTTCGACCAAATATTTGGTCTCGTCGGGACTCCAATTGGTTTTCCTTGTCCGTTCTTTCTTCGGTGTTGATGTGCACAAATCCATTCTTGTAGTCCTTCTTGTTCTCTTCTTGGCCTCTCTTCTTCCCTTCAGTCTTTATGTTTACAAATCTCGGCGGGCGTCGTCTGCAATGCGTCCACATTCAGAAAATTTTGAATATCGGTAAATATAAACACTTGCTTTTTGCCATTATTATGTTTATTGCTCATCAAAAAATGTAAGGAAGCGTGAAAAAATATTTTAACAAGTAATTACATAGCTTTTCAACGTTTATTTTCTTCAAAATAAATAAATGAACATGAATTGACCGCTACATTTAGCAGTAGCAGCTTGGGATATCGTCCCAACTCAGTCTCGCTCTCAGACGAGGGTGGCGTCTTTGCTTAGGACGTCCGAGGACTTCCGACCTAACTAAGACGAATTTTAGGACTCTTTTTATAAGTACTGACCCTGTAGTTTGCCCAGGTTAGGTCTCGGTAGTCTGCTGTGGTCTAGGTTAGGTTAGGTCAGGTCAGGTTAAGTCAGACTAATTTCCAAATTATGTTTGTAAAACGGGGCATCTCCAAGAGAAACACCATAGATGAAAAGTGTCTTAGAATAGTCCAAAATAGTGGGTAATGATACTGAAATATACAATATAGTGAACAGTGTTCCTGTAAATTTATCAAATTATCCAGTTAACCTGTTAAATTTTGCTGGTAAATATTTACATAATGCCACAACAACAGGATGTCATAGGAAAAATATATAATTCCTAGAAGGTTTTAGTGTGAATTGAGTGATGTTGACCTTCATCGTTTATTTAGGAAATGCTTGTTTTGGAGATAGCCCCCCTCCCCCCCAATCCAACAATCTTGGGGGAGAGCCTGGGAAATCGAGGTTTTTGATTAGGGGAAAACTCAAAATATAGTATATTTGCCTTTCTAGATTGCACTCATGACATGACATAAATTTCAAAAAGCTGGCTCGGGTTTTCCAATTTTCAACAAGCATAAATGTGCAAAACTGGAAAACCCGAGCCAAGTTTTGCCAAAAGTTGGCTTGGGTTTTCCAGTTTTCAACGAGCATATCGTCTTTGCCCCGGCAGTGACATCTTTATATCAAAAGTTTAGCTGATTTTAAATTAAATTTTGAGTGTTCAAAAACTCTTACTACTTAACTATTCATTATTAAACATAAGGAAATGTGTGTGTGTATTTTAGAACAAAAATAACCATGAATCACCCAGAAAAAATAGCACTGAGTGAAACAACGTCATTCCTTCTTGCCTGACCATGAGCCACTGAGGGGCAGTACTGCAGTGGCCTGGGGCACGGAGGCCAGAGAGACCGGGAGGGTGGCGGAGGTACGACACTCGCCAGTCAGGCATACCAACATTACATCACCCTGTTAAATGGATGGTAACAAAACTTTTTTTGCCGACTGTACCTTTGTTATCACTGAGGCAAAAGTTACACCACCTTCTCTTCTGGTTTTCAGAACGTTGTACGACTGGTTACAATACCACTGGTGTCTATCCTCATGATATGTGCACAGAGCTTGACACCTGGGACACTCAACATACTTCAGTAAAACTCCGTGAGCACGTAGGAAATTTAATGGTGGTTTCTCTTGTTCGTAAAACCGAGCAATAGGCAGCCAAGGGTGATATGAGCAACCTGCACAGAGAGACACTGTACTTGCAATGGCAGCATAAATGTATGGAGAAGGAGGTATCTGTGATGTAGTCACGTGTTGAAGCTCTGTGATTGGTCGAAAACGACAGGATATAAGTGTCAAAAACTAATTGATTGGATTTGGCTTCAAATTTAAGAATCTCCCAGCAGGTAGCACTGCAGACGTCATGGTTACCATAGACAACCACAGATGTTTCCATGACAACCACAGATAACCAGCTGACCTGTGTTGTGGATTCAATGATGACCGCCACCATATTATTTGTGCAACGACATTGAAGGGTAGAAATCGTGAGAGGAGTCACTGTAACAGTGCTTTTTGTATATAAAAAGTAAATAATGCACTAATTAGTGGTATTATTTCTGAGTTACACATGTGTACATACAAGGTATATAACTCAATTAATATACAATATTAAGAAATGTATCTGACAGAACAAAATTGATGGTAGTGATTATGGATAAACTCTTGACCAATACCGGCAATTCATTAAAGAGCCTTGGTGTACACCTTTCAAACGCTCTGAAACCCATTGTCAGATTACTCCTCGGCTAATTTAACCTGTATTTGTCGTCACTATGAGTGAGTTCCGTAGAGGAATTAACTTGAAAACCTCTTAAAAGATTCGTTATTCCAAATTTCAATGCCCGAAATGTTAGAAGACATATCTTGTAAACAATCCTCGCCTTTATTGGTAGCCAATGTAAGTCAATGAGTGCTGGAGTTATCCTCTCACGAGATGGAAGACCTTTAATTAATCTTGCTGCTCTGTTCATTATATTTTGCAATTTTCTTAACCAATAGTCTGGCAAACCATAATAGAGGGAATTGCAATAATCCAGTCTACTTATGACATAGTTGTGAAGAAGCATCTTCATGGTATCCTCATCTAAATATTTTCTAACAAAAGCAATGTTCCTCAAATGGTAACCAGAAACTTAACCACTTGATTAATTTGAGCTTCGAAAGAGAGATTTTCGTCTTGTAGCACTCCTAAATCTGGATACATAATATGGATTGAATATGTTGGGTCTAGCCTTCCTCAACTCATATATACACACGTATGTGTGTATATATATATCCCACTCTGAATATGGTTCCTCAGACAGACAAAATTTCATTTTTTCAACTGTTTTTTGTATGATTGATGCAATTGTAGTATTCATATATTGCAGGAGTATCATGTCCTGGTAGTGGCCTGGTTAGGTCCTCATAGTATAACCTGGTCCATATTAGGTAAGGTTAGGTCTAAAACATATAAAAATGAAGTATTTAATGTGTTGTTTACTTGTTTTATCCATCAGTCCAGCCTCTGAGGGGGAGGGAATCAAACATGGTCAAAATACACTGGCATACATATAATATATTTCATCATATAAAAACTAGGAATCATGGATTATCCAAAAGAAATGTTGGGAAAATAGTGTTTTCCATTTGTGTGGCTCTCGTTAAACCTAACCCAATATTATTTATGTAACTATAGTACTATTAAAGCCAGGTATGGCCGTGATGTGATTGAATGATGAGGCTTGATAGAGCCACACACACGGGGACCGGGTACAGTCATAGTCAATAATCTTGCAACACCTGCCAATGAGATGGCTTCGAAAAATGATCTGGAACTATAGCTGTTGGTCTCTGCAATATTAGTTTATAAGATTCACTCTTGGTCTCTGCAATATTGGTTCATAAGATTCACTCAAATGGCTTGCTTTTATTTACCAGGTTGCAGGACTTTTGACCATGACTGTACCATGCAATTTTGCCAAGTACCAAGCACGGGTGCCAACGAATATGTTCTGAAATTAGCCTAACCTACCCTAAGGTAACCTAATCTGTACTGGGGTAAATAACCTCGACCTAACACAATGTTTTCTCAATATCCTTAAAAACTGCAATGCAGTACTTATGGTAACTTTTCCATTATTTTTAACTATAATATTATAATTGTTGGTAATAAAATGGTTCATAATTATTCATGAACATTCATGGTGTTGACGATGGTGTAGTACCTGTATGATGACTCCATAGACACACTATAAATCCATCATACTGATACAACACCATCATCAATACCACATATGGTGTAATACCTGTATGATGACTCCATAGACACACTATAAATCCATCATACTGATACAACACCATCATCAATACCACATATGGTGTAGTACCTGTATGATGACTCCATAGACACACTATAAATCCATCATACTGATACAACACCATCATCAATACCACATATGGTGTAGTACCTGTATGATGACTCCATAGACACACTATAAATCCCTCATACTGATACAACACCATCATCAATACCACATATGGTGTAGTACCTGTATGATGACTCCATAGACACACTATAAATCCATCATACTGATACAACACCATCATCAATACCACATATGGTGTAGTACCTGTATGATGACTCCATAGACACACTATAAATCCATCATACTGATACAACACCATCATCAATACCACATATGGTGTAGTACCTGTATGATGACTCCATAGACACACTATAAATCCATCATACTGATACAACACCATCATCAATACCACATATGGTGTAGTACCTGTATGATGACTCCATAGACACACTATAAATCCATCATACTGATACAACACCATCATCAATACCACGGATATATTCTTGCATACAATAGAAAGATGCATTGTTAGGAGCAGCTAATTATGATTAATTGAAATTTTTGGTATTGTTTCAGCTGGGATGTGATCACATGCAACACTGCAATCTGTTATGCCTTCCAGAAAACTTTCAAGTGAAATATTACCTCTTATCATGGACTCTCCAGGCCACAACTCTCTTATGTAACTGAGGATGAATTGGTACACATTGTAAGGTTAGTAGTGTTTGTGTGTATGGATACTACCTTGATATTAATAAACTGTTTGTATGAGGATGAATTGGTACACATTGTAGGATAAATAGTGTAAGTGTGTATGGAAACCACCTTGGTAATAAACTGTTTGTATGAGGATGAATTGGTACACATTGTAGGATAAATAGTGTAAGTGTGTATGGAAACCACCTTGATAATAAACTGTTTGTATGAGGATGAATTGGTACACATTGTAGGGTAAGTAGCGTTTGTGTGTATGGAAATGACCTTGATAATAACTGTTTGTATGTGAAACAATCTGGTCTGTTCCTGAAAATTTCCACCTTAGGGGAGTATTGCCTACATTAGTGATGTTGGCAATACTTTAAGGGTTTTTAGCGCCCCTTTGGCTCCAGTCACTAGCTTTCAGTTCTTCAACTGTCCCTCTTTTTTTTCTATTTCCTTCCTGCTTGCTGTCTCATCTCTCTATCACCTTTTTCTGGCGCTATATGACCTCGCTGTTGCGGCGCCTAATATCAATTAATCAATCTATGAGAAACAACTTTGACCAAGGTGAAACACATTTTTATATGTAATTGAATATCAACATACATATCTATATTTACAATGACAACATTGCCACATCTGCATCCATAATATCCTACTCAGATGTGAAATAAAAATGTAAAGAATGTGTGAAATACAGTTATATTAAATTAATAATACCGGTACCAGGATAGGGTTGAGACAAAGGGTGTGTTTACAGTTTTTATTCAGAGTATACTGTATACAGTACTGGCAAAAAAGTATAGTACAAGCCATACCAGGATAAGTCTGGGATTGGTGTGTATTACATTATTATTCAGTATATACAGTACTGGCAAAAAGGCTTAGCACAAACCAGGATAAGGCTGTAATAGGGATGTATTTTCCATTATAGTACTGTACAGTATTATTTAGAGTATAAATTATACAGTACTGGCAATAAAGAAAAATATAACACAAACCATGCCAGGATAAGGCTGGAATTGGGGTGTACAGTATTTACCATTATAATACAGTATTATTGTATTTAGAGTATTATTTATACAGTTCTGGTAAAAAAGAAAAGCATAGCACAAACCATACCAGGCCTTCATATTTTTCCTGTTTGGTATAGACCCTCATAGCATTGCCCTGAAATGGCAGTACCAGTACTCTATGTCACTGAAGGGTTACTGATGCACCCATACTATTCCCAGAAACTAATTACCTCAATGTTACTAATAGTGGAACTGTTTCATGATATAATTTGGAGGATTCATTTGCCTCCATTTTACCTTCAAGAATTTGCCCCTTTAACTAAATGAAATAGATGTACTGAAAATTCCAAAACTTAATGATTTTCTAATAATTGAGACTCCATTTTAGTGTTAAAGGAATCACTTTACAAATACAGTACATACACAGTGGTAAAAATCTGATGGTATCTATAATAAAGATAATGTTTTATATTCTTTATATAATACATGACTCAGATTATGTGTTTAAAAGACCTTATGATAGCTGCTGCTAACCATGATATTATTTTCTATTTTGAAACTCTTGTTTCTAACTTTAAGAGATATTTCAGAATACCATATATCTAAGTTTAAGAAGCCTATTCTTATTAGGCGGAATTCCTTCCCTAATGCACGGTATGTCTGTATATATCAGATCCGGTAATAAAGCCCAACACTTGACAAATTTGTTTGTCCTTACCATAAGGTGCAGCTTGTTTTGGTCTCCATCAAATATAATAACTATTATATTTTCAGCCTTTATTGGAATCCAGATGCTAATAATGACTTGTTTGAGTGCCTCTTAACAGCTATGGCTTCAATACAATCAGTCTATGTGAAATAATCTTTTATATTTGTTGGAGACCTGAATACTCTTCACCAAGAATGGTTGGGCTCTGTATCGCCAACTAATAGGTATGGTTAACATGCCAAAATCCATTTTTTATGTCTACCAAACTAAACACTTTCGCACCATACAACCTTGATGAAATTTCGTCGTAGGTAGGCAAGGTATAGTATTCACGACATACTGCTTCATTTAGGTCTTGACAGTCCATACACAGTCCAACTGACCCATCTTTTTTCGGTACCACAACAAGTGAACTCACCCAATCAGTGGCTTCAGATACAGTCTCTATCACCTTCTTGGCCACTAATTCATCTAACTTAGCCTTCACAGCAGGTCGAATAGGTTCTGGGACTCTTCTCTGCGCATGAATAACTGGGTGAACATTAGTATCTACTTTGACATTAAAATCACCAACCTTGTCATCACTGAATACATCCTTGTAGCACTGATATACCTCCTCCTTAGAACTAGGACAAGTTTGCATTAACGGCACTAGTGACGACACCAAGTGGGAAGACTGTCTCACATCCACTTTATTCCCAAAACTCACTAAACCAAGCGACACAGATGAGGACAACCCAAGGATGGGGTCATCATCTGCTTCAGTAACATGAAACACAGCTTGATGTGATCCCGACGCATCTTCCAAGTTTAACTTTACGGTACCTTTCGTATGCACGTCGTTCCCACCAAACGCTTGTAACGAAGAACAGTTCGATCTATCCACTTTCTTAAGATGCTTGTCACCTGTCAGTTGTATATAAAGAGCTACTGGCATCACGTTTACCTCTGCTCCACAGTCTACCAGAAAATTTATCTCTGTACCCCTTATCTTATACATGCAAGTTACTGCAGATTTTCTGTCAATACCGTTGATTGCTAGAACTCGGGTTGACGATATTTTCTGCTTCACTTCCTTGGAGGATTCACTGAACTTTGAGCGACACACTTTTCCATAGTGACCTAGTTTTTTACACTTATGGCACCTTCTGTTTTTCGCCGGACAGACTAATTTAGCATGTTTCATTCCACCACAGTACAAACAATTCCCTTCATCACTACGTTTATATTTCTTCTTTTTCTCAAAGTCAGACCACTTCACTGCAGGTACACCTGCCACTGGATATGTAGAATCCTTTGAATCAAGAACTGTACACTGAAGTCTAACTTGTTCCGAACATGCTATCATCTGAATAGCTTTGTTTAGTGTTATTTCACTGCCTTCCTCTAGAAGTCTACTGCGTAACGTAGCATCAGGTAAACCCACTACAATTTTATCCCAAATCAGCTGATTCACAATATCATCACTAGATATATTCTCGAACTTACAGGTTACAGCTAATCTTCTCAATTCCGCCACGTATTCCTTGATCGGCTCTCCAGGCTTCTGTTGTCTCGAGTTGAACTTGAATCTTTCAACTGTCGTATTTTCCACTGGTGTACACTCCTCAAACTTTTTCATTACCTTATCAATGTCACATGCATCATTGTCCTCATTCCATGTAAAAGATTTGAATCGATCTTGTGCCTCAGGACCACACACTGACAATAATATCGCCACTTTAACCGCTGACGTTTTTTTCGTCAACTCTGCGGCAACTAGATCATTTTTCCAGTCGAACTCGAACCTTTTCCAGCCATCCGCACTGAGTTCAAGTGGAGGTGGGCGTGGCACTGTGTCAGGCATAACGACAACACTTATAACAGATTACTTCCCTGTTCAATTCGAGACCCAACACTCACTGCGCCATGTAACGTGTTGAGGTCAACACAAAAACAACGAACGACTTAGTTGTGCTTATTATTGTTACAAACCCATCACCTCAGATACAACAAAGTCAACAACACATTTAACACAATAGAATATAATAGTTCGTCGTTGGGCCAGCATCACGCAGGGGGTGGTGTGCAGGCAACAGTGTAACAACCTATATACAGTACACTGTGTAGCCACGGGCTCTGCTACCAGCTCGGGGAGACTCAGTGGTGCCCAGAGACGATGTAGCAAGAGTCCTAGCAGTGTAACTGGACGTTAAGCAACGGCTGTAGCGTAACTCCATTGCTTGCTCGACGACGGTAGGGTATAGAGCGAGACGTTGCTTGGTCCAGGGGTTGTGAAGACCTGGGTGGTAGTGGAGAGTGGTGGCTGGTGGAGAGTGACTACTCAGGACAGAGTCAGGGCTGAAAGTGACCACCTCATCGCCGGCTGCCACGTCGTTGCCTCGCAAAGTCGCCTCGAACCACATTCAGGAACACCTGGCTCAGGCATCAAGATGAGTCGAAGCCACAACCCACATATCGTTACCAATGTTTGTAAACACACACACTGGCTGGAACGTTCAATATGTGTGATTGACAAGAGAAGTGCCCTACATACGTGACTTGTGAGAGGGTTTACCACGGTATAATGACTAAAGTCATTAGTCTATAGTCATTATACCGTGGGGTTTACAGTCCATCCGCCCCAGTCATGATGCGCCCCAAGTCCATTCACCCTTCTACTTCATCAGTAGTTGATGCGCCCCAACTGCTCAATATTGAGATGTTGCGCCCCATCTCCCTTTTTCAAAGTTTGAAAACTTTTAGTCATCATGATAAACGAACTCGCAATTAAAAAAAGAATATTACACATTGGATGTAATAATAAATAGTTTTAATATTAAAAAACAAACATCTGTATTGCATAATTATATACTCGTCATGAAAACCTCTTTATTGCATATTCGACATATTGAGTTCTTGAGCCCCAAATCCGTTTTTAAAGGAACTCAATTTTTGGGAGATAAAATTATTAGACACATAGGATGTAGTAATAATCGTTTTAATATAAAAAAAAGTATTAATTGCATATTCATACATCATCAAAACCTCTTTATTGCATCAAATACAGTATTTTAAACATAAAAGGAGACAAAACAGGATGAAAAGACTAGTACGGTACAAAATAGGAACAATCGGCAAGTACTGTAGTTCAACAGTAGTTGTATTGGTGACAGATCTCCATTAGTGTACCTATCCCAGAAATTATACAAACGGGCCTGGAGTGTCCTATAGGATTTTCTCTGGATGCGCTTGATTTTCCTGTCAGACACTAACTTAAGTGTCCTATCAATATCTTCTGCTTCTTTTTTTAGAAGGGTAGTTAGGACATAGAATGGTAATTGACTCTTTCCCACATTACTGTTGAGGCGGTTGTGCCAGCCTTCCACATCATTGTTGGTCCTCACATTAAGCTTGTAAACACTTCAGCTATATAGCCGGGGGAAAGATAGTGGATGTGATACACTGGTTGCTAATGTACACAACAAGAGTAATTAAGTTACGGGTAAGGGCTGTGCTTGAAATTAGCTCGTCAAATGTTGTATTGATATCCTCACATGGCAGGTATGGAAGTGCAAACAACTTTCTTATAAACTTGTGAGTACCACAGTCTTGGCGATAATCAACTTGCAAGCCATGGGCCTGCACTTGTCGCCACACTGCCTGGGCCCAGTGAAATCCGCAGCCGTGGATGGTCACTGTGGGAAACACCTTTGGTATGGCTCGCTATATCGCATGCTCATAACCGACAGTGACATGCCAACAGTATCGGCTAAATCCGTTCACCCAATGATCCGAACTGAATTGGGTTAACCTATAGTATATAGTATTTGTATGAGAGACAATATTTGTACTCCAAAGTAACCTCATTTGGCTGGTTCATCCAATGTATGCGAGTTGGGGCGCAACAACTTGGTTGTGGGGCGCATCAACTTCCCCAAGAGTAGATGTGCCCCAACTTACGGGGCGAATGGACTTGGGGCGCATCGTCATCACGGGGGCGGATGGACCTGCTACCTGTGAGAGACTTGCTTGACTCAATATAGAATGTCATAGGGCTGGAAGTATATTGTGAGGAGAACATTGTGTCAGAAAACCACAAGATGAAGAGTTAAAGGTCTGATTTTGCTAACTGTTAGTAATTATCCATATTTTCATTAAATACTAACCACAATGGGCGAAAAGTAAGTACAGACATATTTTTTTTCGTCTTGACACAGCAATATTAAACAATGATTGCATCAAAATTAATAATCAAAGCTTGTCTTGAATGAAAACCTATATTGCTTACCAATGAAGAGGAAGAATATGGTGTTAGATGTGATCCAGATATGAATTTCAATAATATGTTCAATGTTATGTTTATACCGGGTAGGTCACAGCTATTGGTAATTATCCAGTATATTGCCGTTTTCTATTATGATGTTTTTACCCTCTTTCCTCACTAATTTATACTATTCTAAGACACTTCTTCTATGGCATTTTCACAGGAAATGCCCCATTTTCAAGGTCATTTTGCAATTAGCTTAACCTTGCCTGACCTTACCTAACCTAACCTAGACCGCAGCATACTACAGGGACCTAACCTGGGCAAACTACCAGGACCTAACCTGGGCAAACTACTGGGACCTAAATGTGGTTAAGTACCAGCAGGACCTGACCTGGAGAAACTACTGGGACCTAGTCGGATATGGCAACACTACTACAAAACAGCAATATACTGGATAAATACCCAGCTATTTTATATATATATATATATTTTGTGTGCGTGTGCTTTCTCCTTAAATAACTAGAGTAGCCTAATAATTTTAATTATGTTAAGGTGTAACAGCAGTGAGAAGGGGATGACTGCCCACCATAACCCTCTTAGATAGTTAAAGGAATAATGGTTTTGAGGCGTAACGGCACTGTATTATATTTTGTTTTTGTGTTTCTATTTTTATAACTAGAGTAATTAATGTTTTTTAGGTGTAACAGCAGTTTTATATTTTGTTATTGTGTTATTTATACTTAATTAACTAAAGTAATAATGGTTTTGAGATGTAACAGCACTGTATCATATATTGTTTTTGTGTTATATCTACTTAAATAACTAGATTAACAATTGTTTTGAGGCATAACAGCAGTGAGCATTGGCTGACTGCCCACCGTAACCTTAAATAAATTGAGTAATAATTGTTTTAAGGAGTAACAGCAGTGAGCGTTGGCTGACTGCCCATCATGACCCCTTGGCCTCACTCTACACCTTTGGTTCGTGTATGGCCCTCGCTGACCTGCATGGCGATGGAGATTCTAAACTCATCATTGCTGACCTCGGCACTGGAGCATACAACATGAAGCTCAAAGTAAAGATACTGTAGAATCCTGGATATACAATATAGATATACTTGTATCTACCATTTCATTTTACATACAGTCCCTCATTGAAGACCACCTAGTTTCTTCCGAGGCTTCTGTTATTCATTACCATACAGACTAAGTGATTTATTGAGCCTATGTTAAAAGGATAGTGCTAAATTCAATAATCTTGAATGTTCTTGAATATGGTCCATTGTGTTATGAACTGATTGTTGTTACAGGTATACAAAGGGACCAACTTGATGTCAGAGAACACATTGATTGACCTTCCCACTGGAGTGATTACCTTCCATATGGACACCACAGAGCCTCGTGTACCAGGTCAGTTTGGCTCGGCACCTCAAAATAGCAACGTCAAAAAGATTTTAAAAAACCTGTACAGTAATATTTAAGAGATCAGGGAAGAGAATAATTTTTTCTAGGTTAATCTAATAACAAATAATATAATAAAAGAATAGTAATGTTTTTTCAAGAGCATTTAGGAAAGACACAAAACAGCAGGATTAGTACACACGCACACTCTATGTCAGTTGAAATAACATTGCTACTTTTGATCATAGTACTTCTGTGGTAATGAATACTAACTTTTTGAAAGTTTGGGAAGTCTTAGAAAGTGATTTTTTTTCTGCAAAGCAAACTTTTATGGATCATTCAGCTTGTGTCTATATAAAATTGGAGTACAAAAAAAAAAAAAAAAATACTGTACCAGTATGTTTATGGGATTTAGTGGTACAGTTTTCAAGTTGTTTGTAACTTGTGATGACATTAGCCTGGCAAGGGCTTCAAGCCCAGGTTTGTTAACCCTTAAAAGTAGGAGTCTACACATGTCATCACTCAACTGTTCGTATTGCAAAATAATGTGAAAAGAGCGACAAAGAGCCTTTTCTTTGAAGAGGTAGTTTGATAACACCACCCTGAGTCTTTATCCAGCATTGTTACCATCTTTTAATGTATTTCTTATAAAAGCCAATTGATTCTTATGGCAGCTGTGGCTGTGGCATCTGGGAGTTACATCTACATCTACAAAAACTTAAGGCCATACTTCAAACATTAGAGGTCAACCCCACTGAATTTGATGCTTGGAACCAGGTCAGTTATGAAGTACATTATGCCTATAACTAACTTGTATTTCCCTAAATCTAGCCTCAACTTGAATAGACCTAACCTCATACATAACTTTAATTTAACTTTAGAATCTAAAACATACATAACCTTGAATTCACTTCAGGATCCAATCTCTCCATAAGAGGAAGATTAGCTGCCACAGATGGATTCTAAGTTGACTGTAGAATTAATGCTGTTTATAATGTTGATGATTCTAAGGGTTGTATGCAAGAACATCTGTGCTGACATCCCAACTCTGTCTCCCCCAGGCACGAGACGAACTGCTTGATGTGAGTATGCTGTATGAAATTCTGGACTCACTGAGACAAGAAGTAGGCGAGTGTGGGCTGACAACACGCTCGCAACGCTTTCTCATGTGTCACGACTACGCCTCACAACTCACTTTCCTCGAACAGCACAAGGGATTCCTGCTCAAACGTCAGGTCAGTCTTGCAAATATATATATATATATATATATAAAATGTAATATTTAGTTACCTATTTGTTTGCTTCAACACTGAGTTACAGACTGATGTGACTTGTTTCTCTATTTTATTCCAATCTTAAGAGTTCAGTGATCTGCATGCTTGTTTTTCCATTGTGTTGCAGACTGTTGTGACTCGTTTTTCAATGTTTTCCCAAGCAGCAATGTTGAGTGACTTGCTTGCTTACTTCCACATTGTGCTGCAGACTGTTGGTACCTGTTTCTCAAATTTATTCAAGTTGCAATGTTGAGTTACCCACTTATTTCCACATTGAATTTCAGACTGTTGTGACTTGTTTCTCCACATTGAAGAAGAGTCACACTGAGGATGATGCCATCTCCTGCTTGGTTTTGGGAACTGAGAGTGCAAACATCTTTATTCTTGACCCTGAGCCCTTCACCATTCTTAATAGTGTAAGTGGAGTGAATATGACTTTAGATCAACCAGGGAGAGGTGCCAGAGGATTGGAGGAGAGCCATAATTGTGCCTTTGTTTAAGGGGAAGGGGAGTAAGGATGAGTGTGGTAGCTATAGGGGAATAAGCCTTCTTAGTGTACTGGGGAAGGTGTATGGGAAGGTTCTTACTGAAAGACTAATTGAAGTAACAGGGAATAAAGTTAGTGAGGAGCAGGGAGGGTTCAGAAAGAGTAGAGGATGTGTGGACCAGGTATTTGCATTAAAATCAATAGTGGAGAAATATATTGGGAAGGGTAGGAAGTTGTATGCTGCCTTTATGGACTTGGAGAAGGCAAACGATAGGGTTGATAGGACAGCTGTGACAGAAGTGTTGAGGATTTATGGTGTGTGTGGGGGGGGGGGTTCTTTGCTGAAAGGCATTAAGGCCTTTTATGCAGAGGCAAAAGCATGTGTGTGGGTAGAGGGTGATCTAAGTGAGAGTTATAATATTAGTGTACGGCTGAGACAAGGGTTTTTATGTCACTATGGCTGTTCAATATATTATATGGATGGTTGTATGAGAGAGATGAAGGCCAAAGTGAATGGCCTGGGGGCAAAACTGACAGTGAATGAAGTAAATTGGTCCTTGGTAGCAAGTTTATTTGCAGATGACACTGTGTTGATGGCTGAGAGTGAAAGGGAGTTACAGAGGGTGGTGGATGGTGGACGAAGGAAACTGAAGGTGAATGTTGGGAAAAGTAAAGTGATGGTATTTGAGAGGGCAGAAACTGAAGTGATGACTTTGCCACACCGTACAGAGTGGGAGTACCAACTGGGACTAAGTGTGAGATAACTCTAGAGGGTGAGAGGATGGAGGAAGTGAAGGAGTTTAAGTACCTGGGTACAGTTCTACAATATGTAAACATGGAAGTATGGAAGGAGAAATTAGGGAGAGAGCAGTGAGGGGTAGACAGGTCATAGATTAACTGGGGAGGATTATGAAGGGTTGAAGTGTGAGTATGGAAGTGGAAAGGGGACTACGAAATAGTATAATCCTGCCTACAGGTAGGGCTTAACAGTCTAGAATAGGTGCTGTGGAAATGAGTTACTTGAGAGTTGCATGTTGACTTACTAGGTGGGATGGAGAGAGTAATGAGAGATGTGGTATGAGTGAGAAGGCAATTGGTATCGAGTGTGGAGTGGTTGAGAGAGTGAAGCGTAATACACTGAGGTGGTTTGGACATGTAGAGAGAATGTAAGGTGAGGAGTTTGTAAAGTAGGTGTATGGAAGTGAAGTTGTGGGACCTGGTGTGAGAGGCAGACCTCCGGTTAGATGGCAGAACAGAGTGGAAGAGTATGTAAGGGAGAGAAACGTGAGGGGCAGAGTAGGGCCTGACCAAGTAAGGAGGGAGTGTTGGAACAGAGAAAACTGGAGGCACTTCTGCCATGGCCACCCCCTTGGGGGGGAGTTCCCGGAGAGAGTGAGGCATCAGAGCTATAGATAGAATCAACCAGTGGCCCATATACAATAATATTCATGGTGTTGATGATGGTGCGGTACCGATACGATGACTCTATAATTTGTCTGTGAAGTCATTGTATTGGCACCACGCCATCATATGCAAGGATATCCATGGAGTTGACTGTTGATGATGGATCTGTAGGGTGTCTATTGACCCAGTGATGTGAACATCATACTGTACAGTTAAACCTCGATCTAACGGACTAATAGGGGGGAGAGGGTGTCCGTTAAAGCCGATAGTCCGTTACAGCGAAGAATTTTTAGGGGGGGGGGGGTACGAAGAAAGAAAAAAAAAAAAAAAAAAAGTATGTACAAAAATTAACCCAAAATACAGATATATATACATAAATAGGTATGTAATGATGTGTAAATAATGTACCTACTGTATAATGTAAAAAATATAATGGAGAAAAAATAAAGAGAAAAATGTTATTTACGCCGTAAATTTCAGACACGTGACACAGAAACACCAGCTTCTAACTTCTTAATAAGTTCTAATTTATCAGCAATGCTCAGATTCACACACTTTCTTTTCTCTATAGGTGCCATAGTGATAATGTAGAACACAGGGGACCAAACAAATAATGCAACACTGCAAAATATAATGAAAACAAGAGATATGTAGCGAAACATAACCAGTCAAACCCACGCTTGTAAACAAAACAAAACACCCGCACCGCCAAGCGGACAAAAACTCAAGTAATGGTCTCGGTACGTTTCACCCGGGCGGGAGTTTTAAACATTCAGACCCAAAATTCAGACAAATTTTTAAAAATTTTCTCCAGTGGATTGTGTCCGTTGCATCCAAAATCTGTTGCATCGGGGTCCGTTACGTAGAGGTTTAACTGTATATTGAAAAAAAAAGCAAAGATAATATAGTCTCACCTGTACATTTTTATCATTTACCGAAGTTATTGTGTTAGGTTTGATCAGGTGTGGTTAGGTAATATTAATTATTACTGGTATTGAATTACCAGTATATGCAGTGGGCAAAACATCCAGGAAGTGTCTTTAATTCTCATTTTTTGTAGAAGATTGGAGTGGGAAATGTATGTTACAGAATTATTAACCGGATATTATGAATGACTTGACTGACTCCGAATATCAGGTTAGGTTAAGTTTGATTCGAATTATATATAGCATTCTGTTGTAGAATTATTTTGTGCAAATGCTTACACAAATACTTCAACATTAAGTTATGAGAGTGAGGTGGAAGGACAGAGAGGAAGAGGCAGACCAAGAGTGAGGTTGAAGGATGGAGTTAAGAGGTATATGAGTGAGAGTGGCGTTGGGTGGGAGGAGGGATGCTAGTTGACAGGGGACAGAAGTGCGTGGAGGCGATTCATTTGCTGCCACCCCTTCGGGGATTGAGGCGTCTGGCAATAGATAGATAGATCGATCGATGACTTGCTCTTGCAAATTCTTAACCTTTCAATTTCTACTCATTTTTGAAGGCCAACCAATGTTTTTCTATCTTTACAGAATTCATGGAATGGAAAAACCGGTTGGAGGCTGATGTTGGAGTTAATTACACCCTTCACAGAGGATCAAAGAAGACCACTCTTGGGAGAGCAAAAACATATTATTGTCGAAGATCTGGCAAAGAGAGGTTATCCAGTCCTGAAGGAAGTAAATGTGCTCCAAAGAGTCAAGGTAGAAACATACCAAACATACCAAAGGGTCCATGTGACAGAAACTTTAAAGATGTACAGTTTTCTCTCTTCCTCCTCAGTTGCTTAATATTCATAGTTGCTGTACAGTACTGTATAATTACGCTGTCGGTAAGGCTTATGTCTCTAGTTTTCCCAGGCTGATTACATCTCACAGTCTCATGATAATTTGTACAGTACTGTATATATACCGCTATATTAAAATGCTTCCTTCAGAAAACGACATGTCATCTGATAATTATGATCCTCTACCAAGAGGTCCACAGAGTATTTAAATGAATGGAAGAGGTCCACGAAGCATAAAAGATTGTATCATTGTGTTCAAACACCTGCCCTTTTGTGACTTCATAGATGAAGCAGCTTGTATTTTTTTACTAATGTTTTATATATTATGTAGTTAGAGCTCATATACTGTATCCCCCTTTTGTTTGCCAGTATCATGCAGTTGAAAAATATCTAGTTACTGGTATCCTGTTTGTGCTTCACAAGGTATTCCTAAGGCAAGGAACGTAATCTATTACTGCATGTTTGTTTACAGGTACCTGCAAGTTAGGCTTCTTCTGCACATCTTCAATTGAAGTTGAAATAATACGTGGGACTTTTAAAGTTGTATACTTTCTCGACCACTACAGTCACAACCTTGATTTACCTAATCTGGTTCACATGAAGCTGCCCAAATGTGAGAAGGATAAAGTTGCAGGTACAGTACCATACTAATTTTTTCTCCTTGTACACTAAAGTAACAAGCAATGTTATATGTTTATTCTTATTATTGTGTAAAAATGTTAATACATATACATATTTTTTAAGATTGCCGACGATGTCCCTCTGCTTGGGCACCCCATGACATAATTTCTGAGCAATATGGGGCCAAGAATATATTTTATAGTTATACATACTGGTACATAGTATATGTACAGTCAGATACCACAGTTTCTGAGACACCCTGGCAAACATATGCCCTTCTTGTTGGAAAGTGTATGAGAGTTCAAACTCCCATACACTTCCCGACCAGAAAGGCATATGTTCGCTGGGGTGTCCCAGAATGTGTGGTATCTGACTGTACCATACCATAATAGTATTTGAGCATAATATTTTTCATTGTTTTGTTTTTAGCCCAAGATCCATTCATCACATCCAGTTCAGTGTATCTGAACATACTGTCTGTTGGTAGGTTTTATAAACTATGTGCATAAAACTTGTGTGCTGTCTTGACATTCCTAGGCATGGGATGGGTTTCTGCCATGTAGTGTAGTAGGTGTTCTGGCTTTTCTGTACAGTACCTACTCTTGAGAGCATTTTGAATTCTTCTTTCATATTTAAGTGGCATGTTTTGGTGTTGCTCAGATCACTATACTATACTTGTCTCTCTCTGCTGCTTTCCTTAGAACTTATGGATACACACTGCCTGCCTGCTATCATTTACAGATCATTGTAATGCAGATTCAAGCCTGCACCAGACCATATAAAAAAAGCCATGTACAGCTCCGGACAGATCAAGGGTCCACACCCCATCCATCAGCAACTTGGTTTGGGCCTCGTCGGATCTGGCAACATTTGCAGGTGGAGGGAGGGGGGATGTTAGTGGGAGAGGAGGAGAGAAATGTGGGCGGAGCTATATAGGAGAGTAATGAATGATCAGGTAGAGAGGAAGTGTGTCAGGAGAAATGAATGAAGCATACACTGTGAACGGTATCGAATCACCAATAGTATTAAGCAGGGTTCTTCAAACTTTTTCAGTCGTGACCCAGTTTTTACTATGACATCATTGTCGCGACCCATACAGAAAGATATTTTACAAATGACCAGAACTATCAACCTAAAAAAATACAAGGCCAGAAACTGAAACGTAATATTTATGATTAAAAGGCATTCTAACCAGAATTATAAACACTGCCTCACCTATCCCTCTCTCTCTCTCAAGAAGGCTAATATTTGTGCAATGGTTTTGTTTTATTGATAATTAAGTATATGAATATTTGATTATAAAAATATGTTAGGTGGATTCATGTATGAACTTCATATTTATTTTATTGTCACAAACATTATTATTCTATTTTATTTGTGTATTTATTTTTTGTGAGCCTGCGACCCAGTTTGGAGGAATTCGGGACACGTAGTTTGAAGAACCCTGCTGGTTTAAAGAAGTGCATACTGCATTAACGTAGGTGGATATAGGAGAGAAGAAATATGATGATTTGAGGCGAGGGTGAGGGGGAAGAGGGTAAGAAAAATGAAGGTGATTAGTTGAAAAGTAATAACAAACAAATATAATTAGAATATCTGTTACATTATGTCCTTTAGATAAAAGCACTGTCTTTTGTTCACCATCGTAGTGGGATAGGCTACTGAATATATATTATCCTTTGGATATTAGACAGCTATCCCTGTATTCCTTTTTTCCCTCATGCTTACCCCGTAGGGGTGTATTGCTGTAATGATGTGGGCAATACTTTAAGGGTTTTGGAGCCCCTTCGGCCCCAAAGAAGGGGTGCTAATAGACCTCGTTGTTGCACCACCTAATATCAATCAAATCCCTCGTGCTTGTAGTCCACCCCATTTATCACCTTCTCCCAAGCCCAGCTGTTGTTTTTTTTTTTTCGGCAGAAGACGGTATAATGTTCTAACTTTTTTAATAATCATATTTGTCAACAAATTCATTAAGCTATTTACCAGGATTTTTTCTTCTAAATATGCATTTCCTTAAAAATAATCGATGTTAAACTCAAATGGGGTGTGGACCCTTGATCTGTTCGGAGCTGTACAGTATCATGCTTAATATATACTTTTCATAATTTTTGAGGTCTAATGTACTATTATTTTCTGACAGGGATGATTACTCAAGGCATTTCCTACAACAAGATATTGGACAGAGTACGAGAAACTTCAGGAGGAAGTCGTGCATCAATTCTGGAAAAGCAAGACATTCTAAATGTTGCCAGAGACTATGGACTCCACCAGATCCAGTCCCGACATCCTGAGGATAGCATAAGTGTACGCTTCATTGTACAGGAGCTGAAGGAGGCTAATGAGTTACTGTTTTTTAAAGACCAAGGAGTAATAGATTCAGAGAACCCAAATATAGATAAAAAAGAATTAGCTTTAGGATTTATGAAGCAGGGTCAAGAATTTTGGTTCTTAAACCATCTGACCAACACGGAAACACTTCAAGTGTGCATGGATTCCACTCACTGTATTAGTCAATACGCAGGCTAACAGCTTACAACTTTAATGATAGTAAATGATTGTAATAATGGATTTCCAGTAGCTTTTTTGATTAGCAGTACTGTCAATGATGAGATAGTTAAAGCTTTTTTTAGTTAAGCTGAAAGAACGTGTTGGCCCACTCAATGCAAACACTTTTATGAGTGATGATGATCCTATATTTAGAAATGCATGGAAGGTAGCCATGAGTGAAGTAGGAGCTCCTGCCTTCTTAAACTGCAGTTGGCATACTGACAGAACCTTTAGAAAGAGTATAGCTTCTAAAATAACTGCACCAACATCTGAAAAAGCAGTTATCTACCAGATGGATAGAGCTCTCATGGATGAGCCAGATGAACAAATATTCAACCAGGAGTGCCAGGGTTTCCTATAATACTTAGAGCAGGCTGGGTTCAGTGCCTTTTACGAGTACTTCAGGAAATGCTATTTAGTAGAAGACAGGGTTAAACTGTGGCCCAAATGTTACCGAAGTAACGTGACCATCACCACAAATAACCACTTGGAGAGCATGCATAAGTTGTTGAAATACATTTATTTAGATGGAAAGAAGGTTAAAAGACTAGATCATACAATATTAGTCCTAGAAAAAATGGTGAATGACAAATTGTACTCAAGGATGATTAACCTGCTAAAAAATAGAACAGTAAGGAGAAACAAGCCTCACTTTACAGAGCGCCATAGACAAGGGAAAGATCTGGAGGTGATTCAGAAGGATCAAGGTGTATTTCTGGTGCATTCAGCCTCGTATGTGAATAAACAGTATGTAGTCAAGACATGTGAGACCTGTAGAGAGAGGTGTCCCTATTGTAATGTATGTAAATGCATGTATAGTTGTTCATGTGAGGACAATGATGATAGAAGAAATATCTGTAATCATATACATGCTGTTGTAGACTTCAGGCTAAACAAATATAAACTAACCAAACCAAAAGATGCAGGTAAAGAAATAGAAATTCTCCATGATGTAGTTTGTGGTGCAGTGTCAGGTACAGGTAGTAAATCAGCATTAGAAGAAGAGGTAGAGAAACTGACAAACAAAACTGTGTTGACTCTAGTGCCAAAGTATAAAGATATAAAAGACCTCCAAGTTGTGAAGTCTGTAGATAGTCTTTTAACAAAAGCTATAGCTGTAATGGATGCAGCCACACAACTCCTAGGGAATATCACTAGTTTTCCTGTGGATGTGAACACTATAAAAGAGCCAAGCAACACAAATTGTGTAAAACAAGATAGAATATATTCCACAAAGAAAAAGAGAAAACAAACGGATGAAGGGGCCAGATTTAGAAAGCCTAGTACTAAGGCAAGGCTTGAAATTGGGGAGTCCTTAACAAGGCATCAAGGTTATATATCTGTTCCTGTTGTGTCTAAGGGAGATATTGAATATGAACATTCTTATTAATTTTTAAGGGGCCAGATTTAAGAACATTGGTTTAATTAAACTGTGAAATGACTGATTTACTCAATTCAGGTTATGTTTGGTTAGGTAAGATTTGGTTTGATTGGGTTGGGCTAGGATGGTAAGGTTAGATAAGGACAGTAATATGTTTAATAATTTCACAAAAGCTAACCAAACCAAACCTAAATTTGATTAAGTCTATGGAATGTCTGGTTTACTCAGTCAGCTGGGACAGATTCGGTTAGGTTTGTTTAGCTGTCATGAATGACCTAACATAACCTAATCTCTCCTATCCTGACTGGGTAAACCAATTATTTCACATAAGGTACATACCGTATATATATGACTAGTTTCAGTCTGACTGTAACAGATATACATTATATAATTAATACCGGTACTGTACAGTAAATACTTGAGGAGATGAAAAATTTAATTTGTGGTAAGGAGTCCTCTTTATTGACTGGGTACAGTATGTACAGTCACATACCGCAATTTCTGAGACACCCGGGTGAACATATGCCCCTCTGGTGGGGAAGTATATGAAAGTTGGAACCTCTCATACACTTCCCGACTAGAGGGGCATAATGTTCGCCCTGGTGTCTCAAAAACTGCGGTATGTTACTGTACCAGAGAGAAAAAATATATGTAATGATAAGTTTGTAAATAATACAGTAATCAGATTCTGTACTGTTTTATTCCTTCCTGCATGATTCTTTTTCAGTGTAAGGTAAAGTTATATGAGTATGGGTAGTCTACACGATTAAAGCTTACTTTATGGAAGCAATTGGGAAACCTGGCCACTGCAGAAAATCTAATTAGGTACAAGATTCTTCCTCTATCATGGCTAAATATCTTTTAGCGTAACGGTAACCTAACTTGAACATCCTCACACATGATCAGAAGAATCTCAGCTGTTGCCAAGATCTTCCAAACAACTATATGTAAGTTCATTGTATGACAAGTATGTAAACTATTAAATGTTAATGCCTTCATTGCTAAAGTAATCTCTCAATTTCTCTCACCATGCAAACCCTACCAGTATAGCTGCATAAGAGTTCCACATGGGAAATATACAGTATACCAAAAACGTCTGGGTTAGTCCCGGTTGTCTGTCTGATTTGGTTCTGGTACCGGTACTCTGCTTAAGTTAGGTCCCAGTAAAGTCGCACTCAGCATTGAGTTTGTATGTAATAGGTACTGGTAGTTTGCCCAAGTTAGGTCCTGGTAGTCTGCACAGGTTAAGTTTCAGTAACCTGTCTTGGGTGTATTTAGGTGAGGTTAGGTCAGGCCAAGTCAGATAAAAAATAAAAAAGTTATATATTCCATCACAATACAGTATTGTGGCCGGCCAACAATTAATAGAACAAGTAAAAAGATGCATTAAAAAAGTGGGAAAAATCTAGGTGGATGCAGAATTACCACCGCATACCCTCTTTCCGGTGGGGTTTCATACTGTTGAAGTACTGTATGTGGAAGGTAAAAAAAATAAATAAAACCACCCCTCACCTACCAAAAAACTTTTTTTCTACTCTCCCCCTATCATAAAGGGAGGGCTACCTCGGAAAAGGACAGTATCTAGTTATCTAAGTTACCATACAAAAAGGTCAAAATTATCCAATCACACCAAAAAGAAAAGGAGAGAGTCAATTACTCAATGTTTAATTTCTATTCAATAGGCCTAGGCTATTGTTCTAAACTGCACATTTACCAAGTGTTCCTCACCTCCACATACTAGAGAGACTAATGTATACACCAAATGGTTTTTATTTTATTTAGAATTGGGGTGTATCTCACGATTTGTCAATTATTTGTTGGCAATTATCATCAGGATTGCGTGTTGACTGTGTTCGGATGTAATATTTACCTTCTAGTTTGTTTACAACTTGGAGCCAATCACAGACGGAAAAGCGGGAGCCAATCACGAGCCCAGTAAAACTCGCGCATGCGTAGATGTGATGACTAACTCCTGCGGCGAAGCCCTCCCGTCACGTGGGTGTTGTTGTCTGTGTACAAGTGTTGCCAGATCACCACCACCATGATGATGACTGAGAGTCACCCGCGTTCGGGTGTAGCCTTTGCAACGGCGCTCTCTCACTGTCTTCCTCTGCACACTCTGCAGAGAGAAAACAAAAAACAGCACCAAAGAATACATGTATACACATCATACTTTCATTTTGTATATCCTATACAACCTGCTCGTCCCTATATACTCATTTTCTCTTCAACCATACCCTTTCCAGAAATTCTTTCACACTCTCTATTATCACTGGACTGTACAGGGGTGGGATCTTCAAAGCATCGTAAGTTGGTGTCGCTACGATCACCTTTACTCTCTCGTAGCCGCCATATTTGATCGTGGCTTACGAGGATCATAAGTTGGTATCTCCAAAGCTTCATAACCTCCATCGTAGCTCACGATGATAGCCTCGTAGCGAGCGTCGCTGCCTGTTTCGTTCCGTGTGTTTTGTTCATCCCGCCACCCAGCTGACTGGCTCTCACCCAATCACAATGAAGGAAACAATATGTCCTTGGTACTGTAAGCCAATCATAACGTAGTATTACAATGTCAACAAATAAACATTGTCTCGACACCACCAGCTGATAGAGATAACACAGTCACCAAGTTACATCAGACAGGAATTAACAGCAAAAGACAGGTAAGTGAATTATTATACTGTGTTGATAAACATTTAACACAACAGTGGAGATAAGGCAGCTGCCCCCCCCCCCCCCCCCGGGCATATTTTTAATATCATGCCAATCACTAGTATATTGTATATAGATTTTTGGTTAGGTTAAGTTTGGCTAGTTTAGTTTAAGATAGGTTAGGTTACGTACTGTAAATCAAGAACAGCATGATACAAATAGTTTACTGGTAGCTGGTTGTCATGAAAATAAATCAAAGACATTGACTGGGAGGACATTATATTCTTTAGTATTTATTGAAAGAATTACCGTTTTGCAGCAGTGTTGCCAGATCCGGCTGGGTGCCAGTATTTTACCCCCGTCATTTATTGTACTTTATCACGATTATTTCCCGGTAGTTTGCCCAGGTTAGGTCACGGTAGTTTGCCCAGGTTAGGTCCCGGTAGTCTGATGCGGTCTAGGTTAGGTTAGGTCAGGCTAATTTCAAAATGCCCCATTTGAATATGCCCTATCTTGGAAATGGGGCATTTGCGGAGGAAATGCCATTGAGGAAAATAGTCTTAGAATGGTCTAAATAAGTGGGTAATGAAGGTAGAAAAAACGTACGCAATAACGGTAATTCATTCAATATTTACCTATTCTTTTAACTTCTACTGTCACTGTTATATTTCCTTTACACCTACCTACAGTAGTTTCTATATTAATCTCAAAATCTGTACAGTTGATTGCCATTACCAAGTAACAGGCAGAAATATACCATATGTAGTGAAATCTGGCAAGTGCAATATAATAACTAAGACTTCAAACAGTTTTATTGAAAGACAGATCAAGGAAATAAAATATGGTATTTATTGAAAAAATTACCGTTTTGTAGCAGTGTTGCCAGATCCGGCTAGGTCCCAGTATTTTGACCCTGTCATTTCCTGTACTTTACCACGGTTATTTTCCAGTAGTTTGCCCAGGTTAGGTCCCGGTAGTCTGCCCAGGTTAGGTCCCGGTAGTCTGATGCGGTCTAGGTTAGGTTAGGTAAGGTCAGGCTAATTTCACAATGCCCCATTTGAATATCTTGGAAATGGGGCATTTGCGGAGGAAATGCCATAGAAGAAAATAGTCTTAGAATTATCTAAATAAGTAGGTAATGAAGGTAGAAAAACCGTACCCAATAACGGTTATTCATTCAATATTTATCTAAAATATATAAGCATTATTTATATTGTGGATTCGGCTG
This sequence comes from Petrolisthes cinctipes, assembly GCA_033782935.1. Taxonomy (NCBI): domain Eukaryota; kingdom Metazoa; phylum Arthropoda; class Malacostraca; order Decapoda; family Porcellanidae; genus Petrolisthes; species Petrolisthes cinctipes. Next base: position 117,857 of record JAWQEG010002674.1, on the reverse strand, counting down.
TTGGCATGGGCACACATGGGTTGAAGGATGGGAGGTGGGGGAGTGTCCATTGCCTGATTTAGATACAGTACCATTTTAATTCGATAACCAGGTATTGTAATTTATTCTGCTTGGTTCTCCTTTGTTATTGAATTATGTACCATTTTTCGTTATATTTCAGGTGGTGACACTAGTGACACAAATACATTCACCCACATAGAAGAGGCTATGGCTCAAGTCATTAAAGAAGTGCAAGTGTCGGGTATTTCTGTGGACTCTAAGACCCAGGCAGTATGTACAGTATATAACAGTAAAAAATATCCTGCTGTTCATCTAGGCTAGTAATATGGAAATCTTCCCTCATTGGCACTATGTGAAGTAATTACATTGAAAGTTTATATATATAAAACATACATTTTGAGCAGCATTACTTCTCAATTCCATTCAAAGTTAAACAGTACAAATCATAAGGCCTTAGTCCTAGGAACAAATATACAAGATGTTCTCATATATCCATACCTTCAGTAAATACGGTACATGTACAGTGATGACCCAATATACAGGAGTCAAGTACATAGTGATTTATACATTTTGTGTATCATATAAATAACTCCTGTTAGCAGTTCATGTAGTCGTAAAAATTGGAGCCATGTTAATCAAAACTAAATTTGTGATGCTTTGTTGGATTCCAAATGTATCATATGAGTACTTTAACCAAGTAAAAATTGCAGTACTGCTGCTGTACTTATATGTATGACTAATTATATACTGCTTTCTTTAAGAGTGACTTTACAATTTTAATTCATAACGATAATCCTTAATATTTCTCTAAAATTATATGAAAGTTGCTAATTTTCATAATTTCATAATAAGGTGATGTGGATGACCCAGGACTGCCATCAAGGGCCCCTTCACCTAGACCTGGGCCAAGTTGGCAGGACTTCGGGCCAGTTACAGTGGAAGACTGTGAGGTTTTGACTGGCGACAGCTTGCCGAAGCTGGTAGAACCTACCACCAAGTGAGGAGCATTCGTACCACAGCTTTGTAGCCTCAAGTCGCCCTTCCTCTAGGTCAGCTGGAGGTGTGACAGCTCATCTGGAAGCTACACTAGCTCCAGATATACTAGTTGTCCATAAGACTATAAGGGATATTTTGATGGATCTTGCAGAAAATATAGCCACAATATCAGAAACTTTGGTGAACATTAAAAAGCCTATCGAGAAAAGGTGATTTGCTTTCAAGTGTGTTTTGTTGTGTGTGTGTGATTTTTTTTTTAATGATTAGTGTGGTTTAAGTTGTGTTATATTTTGTGACAGAGTTATTAGTGTGCAAGTATGTTTTTAGTTGTGTGGTTTGTGTGTAGGTTTCAATTTAAATTATTGTTAACTTCTGCTTATGTTTTTTAAGAAATTACATTATTTATTTTCATTATATATTTTGTCTTTCAAATATAGCTTTTAACATTCACATTTCATGTTTGAATTATTATTCTTTGAGTAAAATAAACTTTTTTTTTCATGCATTCTTATCTTTGGCTAATAATATTAATGTCTTAGTTTTATTTACATATCAAGGTTCGAAGATTAACTATAAGGATATACTTATGCCGTACTGTGGCTTTAATCTTATTGTATTTTAATAATTTCTCTGCCATATTTGTGATATGTCCAAGCAATGTGAAGAGTGCCAAACAAGTACTGTAGTCATTAAGGAATTGGTGTTTTTTTGTTTTCAGTCATTGTTGGAAAGTACATGAGTTCAAACAGCTTTCCAATATCATAAATTTGCAGGTTTTTACTCAGGTATATATAATGTAATGAACTGTGATAATGCAGGAAACTAATAGTACAAATAGCTAGGGAGGTATCATGGATTTCTGTAAACTTTACAGGTGTCATATGTAAATAAATGTAGGTTTTTTTATAGTCTATAATTAAAACATTTAGAAAAACCAATACCAGTCACATATTTGTTATATGCTGTTGAAAAGCATTTATTTTAGAAAAATACAAGTCTTATGTAATATGAGAACAGGTGAAAATTATGTATTAAATTATACTGTTCAATAAAATTAATTGAATTGGTTGGAAAGGTTCATGTACGCTACATGTTATTGAGACTTTTACAACATGATAATATTTGCATTAGTTAATTCTGAGACATATTTTTGTCTTTAGATTCGGGAATATGGTCAACCTTTTACACATCTCCAGAATACATCAGTAGGTATATAATTCCAGTTATTTAAATGTTACCAGCTCACACATTACATTAATGTGCTTGTAATATTTTCATTAGAAAGTCAATCAATCATAAAGAAAGTTTATCAACCTTAAGAATATCCACTTCATGCAAAGGACTATGGATTAAAGACTCGTACTACATGGATTAAGTTAGGTCTAACTATGCAATGAAGAATTTCTGCTTTGTTTGCAGGTAACTGGAAGCCACTTTCCTGCAATTAGTAAGTCACCATTATATCCTATTATTCCTAAACACTCCAAAAGTAATGATACACAAAAAAGTATTTGTAACTTTCTATTTCACAGTGCATCAGTTTAAATTGACACTTGCAGCTCCATTCTCCTAAGCTGCTCACTGAATCCCCTCCTCTTGTTTATATTTACCGATAAGTGACAACAACAACAACCATTATGTCGCCTGTGTCGGCCGCGCCAAGTGTAAATAAACTCAAATCTCACTATTTACGGGTTGTTTATCGACTACGCGACCCTGCTATCAGCCTAAAGGGTGCTTTTCAGTTCTTGTAGCGCTACGAGCAAATATGGCGCATAATGGCGGACGGAAACTCCCTTACGAGGCTTTGAAGATACGATCGTAGCGGTTATGAACAACTTACGAGCAAATATGATGCTACGAGAATCATAACTGCGGTTACGATGCTTTGAAGATCCCACCCCTGACACGGTTGTTGTTGTTGTTGTTGATGTTCTCCCAGGGCAGAATGGCCTCCTGCCCCACTGACCCCTGATACACTCTGGTCGCAGTGAAAAAACAAATTAAAATAAAGGAGGGGCTGGCCCTATATGCCTGGGCTACCGAAGCACATCCCAAGGAAATGGGACCAGAGCTTACTGGACCAGGGAGTCTGGGGGCCTCCGACCGCCAGGGAGATTGGGGGGAAGGCTTTGATCCCACAGCCAGTGCTGTGGGCCCAAGTCCACGTTACCACAAGAGCTACAAGTGGGGCCGTACCTTCCATGAGACCAGCCCTGAAGGGACCATAAGGGGAGGGAGTTTACACTGCTGCATGCAAAGGGAAATGCACCCCCGTGTGCTGGCGGTCCACACAGCAGTGGAAAAAAAAAAAAAAAAAGGCCTCCGGTTGCAGTACACCTCACGTGGATTTTTAATCCATGTGGGCAGATCTCGTCAAATTCACTAGAAAGTGACCAGATCCTACAACAATTTTTATTCTAGCCCTGTGGGGGATAACTAATATTCACAGAGAATAAAGTCAGCCCCACTGGGCCCCCACTGACACGGTAAATACAGCTACCTGTACAATCTTCATGTCGCTTCTTCTTCTTCTCTTGTTTCTGATGTGTGTGTGTGTGTCTGTATGAGTGTGTGTGTGTTGAAGGGAGACACACGAATGAATAGTTTACCTCTCTTTCCCTGGGTTATATAGGGCCAGCAGCCTTATGACACACACACACACACACACACACAAAAAAGAGAGAGAGATCAACTATGGAAAATATACAGAAATGAAAACTTAAAAACACACACACACACACACACACACAAAAAGAAAAAGAAAAAAAAAAGAGATATCAGCTAGGGAAAATATAATTAAATGAAAACATAAATATGATATACTCAAAAATAATGTAGATGGTATTGTATCTAAATTAACCTAAATGTTATACAATAAATTACACAACATGTTAGTTTCTTAATAAAAATAAAAAAAATGATGTGTTTAACCTGTGTGAATTTAACACAAGGGGGACAAGCTTGGGGGGGGGTTGGGAGTAGGGGGACAGGCTCTAGGGGGGGGGAGGGTTAGGGGGGTGCGGGAATAGGGGGACAAGCTTAGGGGGGTGCGGGAGTAGAGGACAGGCTTGGGGGGGAGTAGGGGGACAGGCTTGGAAGGGGTTTGGGGTGTGTGGGAATAGGGGACAGGCTTTCTACCCCCCCCAAGCCTGTCCCCCTATTCCCGCACCCCCCCCTCAAAGCCTATCCCCCTATTCTCGCAACCCCCAACCCCCCCCCTCCAAAGCCTATCCCCCTATTCTCGCAACCCCCAACCCCCCCCTTCCAAAGCCTATCCCCCTATTCTCGCAGCCCCCAACCCCCCCCCTCCAAAGCCTATCCCCCTATTCTCGCAACCCCCAACCCCCCCCCCCTCCAAAGCCTATCCCCCTATTCTCGCAACCCCCAAACCCCCCCTCCAAAGCCTATCCCCCTATTCCCGCACCCCCCCCCCCCCAAAGCCTATCCCCCTATTCCTGCACCCCCCCCAAGCCTATCCCCCTATTCCCGCAACCCCAAACCCCCCCCCCTCCAAAGCCTATCCCCCTATTCTCGCAACCCCCCCCCCTCCAAAGCCTATCCCCATATTCCCACACACCCCCTTAATTAACCTGTGTGAATTTAACATATGGTGAAAAGATAGGGTCGGAAAAAAAATGGAGTTGGAGTAATTATTTTAACCCATATAAATTTTAAAGGTTAATAAAACAGACTTACTGATATCAGATAAGTTGAATTAAAGGGGTGCAGGAATAGGGGGACAGGCTTGGGGGGGCTTAGGGGGGTGCGGGAGTAGAGGACGGGCTTAGTGGGGGGGTTTGGTTGGTGCGGGAGTATGGGGACAGGCTGGGGGGGGTTTTGGGGGGTGCGGGAGTAGAGGACAGGCTTGGGGGGGTTTAGGGGGATGCTGGAGTAGGGGGACAGGCATGTGGGGGTTTTGGGGGGTGCGGGAGTAGGAGGACAGGCTTGGGGGGGTTTTGGGGGGTGCGGGAGTATGGGGGGGGTTTTGGGGGGGGTTAGGGGGGCGCGGAAGTAGAGGACAGGCTTGGGGGGGGGTTTGGTTGGTGCGGGAGTATGGGGACAGGCTGGGGGGGGGGTTTGGGTGGTGCGGGAGTAGAGGACAGGCTTGGGGGGTTTGGGGGGTGCGGGAATAGGGAGACAGGCTTGGGGGGGGGGTCTTGTGGGGTGCGGGAGTAGAGAACAGGCTTGGGGGGGGGGTTTGGTTGGTGTGGGAGTAGGGGGACAAGTTTGGGTTTTTTTGGGGGGGGTGCGGGAATAGGGGGACAGGCTTAGGGGGGTGTGGGAGTAGGGGGACAGGCTTGGGGGGGGGTTTGGTTGGTGCGGAAGTATGGGGACAGGCTTGGGGGGGGTTAGGGGGGTGCAGGAATAGGGGACAGGCTTTCTACCCACCCCAAATTTAAAGGTTAACAAAACAGTACTGTAATCTGTAGACTTATTTGATTCTGTTAGGATGGAGTATTACATAAATATTTTCCTTGGCCCCAGACTGAAATATTGGCTTCAGGTTTTCAGACAACAATTAAGGTAAGTATATAATGAATTAAAGTCAATCCTGATTTTTTTCAGACTTTCTCAAGCTACGAACGAAAGCAGGAAATTATTGATTCTAAAATACGTGACTTCTCCTCATAGTAAAAGTTAAAAGTTATAATGGTCTCATGTACTGTACTGATGATGACAATACGGTATGTACAGCCACAATCAAATATCCACCAACACTTTCCTTCCATCGTAGTAAATATCTTGGTAATAAAGAACAACACGTGTATGATTTTGCAGCACCTCATAAAAATGATAAATATCTTGGTAATAGAGAACAACATGTGTTTAATTTTACTGCACCTCATAATAATAATAATAATAATGATAATAATAAATATCTATCTATCTATATATAGCTCTGACGCCTCACTCCCTCCGGGAACTCCCCCCAAGGGGGTGGCCACGGCAGAAGTGTCTCCAGTTCTCCCTGTTCCAACACTCCCTCCTTACTTGGTCCATCCCTACTCTACCCCTCACGTTTCTCTCCTTTACATACTCTTCCACTCTGTTCTGCCATCTGACCGGAGGTCTGCCTCTCACACCAGGTCCTACAACTTCACTTCCATACACCTTCTTTACAAACTACTCGCCTTGCATTCTCTCTACATGTCCAAACCATCTCAATGTATCACGTTTCACTCTCTCAACCACTCCACACTCAATGCCAATTGCCTTCTCACTCATACCACATCTCTCATACACACTCTCATTACTTTCTCCATCCCATCTAGTAAGTCCACATGCTCCTCTCAAGTAACTCATTTCCACAGCACCTATTCTAGACTGATGCGCCCTACTCCATGTCCATGTCTCCGACGCATATGTCAGTGTTGGCAGGATTATACTATTTCGTCGTCCCCTTTTCACTTCCATACTCACACTTCTACCCTTCATAATCCTTCCCAGTGATCCTATGACCTGTCTACCCTTCACTGCTCTCTCCCTAATTTCTCCTTCCATACTTCCATGTTTACACATAACTGTACCCAGGTACTTAAACTCCTTCACTTCCTCCATCCTCTCGCCCCTCAGAGTTATCTCACACTTCGTCCCAGTTGGTACAGCCACTCTGTAAGGTGTAGCATAGTCAATCACTTCAGTTTCTGCTCTTTCAAATACCATCACTTTACTTTTATCTACATTCACCTTCAATTTCCTTCGTTTACACACAGACTGAAATTCGTCCACCACTCTCTGTAAATTCCTTTCATTCTCAGCCATCAGCACAGTGTCATCCGCAAACAAACTTGCCACCAGGGACCAATTTGCTTCATTCAGCCTCAACTTCACCCCCAGACCATTCACTTTGGCTTTCACCTCTCTCATACAACCATCCATATATATATTGAACAACCATGGTGACATAACACACCCCTGTCTCAGCCCTACACTAATATTAAAACACTCACTTAGATCACCCTCTACCCGTACACATGCTTTTGCATCTGCATAAAAAGCCTCAATACCTTTCAGCAAAGGCCTCCCAACACCATAAATTCTCAACACCTCTGTCATAGCTTTCCTATCAACTCTATCGTATGCCTTCTCCAAATCCATGAAGGCAGCATACAACTTCTTAACCTTCCCAATATATTTCTCAACTATTGATTTTAATGCAAATATTTGGTCCACACATCCTCTACCCTTTCTGAACCCTCCCTGCTCCTCACTAACTTTATTCCCTGTTACTTCAACCAGTCTTTCAGTAAGAACCTTCCAGTAAACCTTCCCCGGTACACTAAGAAGACTTATTCCCCTATAGCTACCACACTCATCCTTACTGCCCTTCCCCTTATACAAAGGTACAATTATGGCTCTCCTCCAATCCTCTGGCACCTCTCCCTGCCTCCACGCCAATGTACATATAAGCCATAAATATCTTGGTAATAAAGAACAACATGTGTTTAATTTTGCTGCACCTCATAATAATAATAATAATAATAAATATCTTGGTAATAAAGAACAACACGTGTATGATTTTGCAGCACCTCATAATAATAATAATAATAATAATAAATATCTTGGTAATGAAGAACAACACGTGTATGATTTTGCAGCACCTTATAATAATAATTGAGGGGGTTGAGTTGACGTAAGGTGTTGTTGTATGATTATATTTTGATATGATGCCGATTTATTTGCACGATGGAAGGAAAGTGTCGCGGTATATTTGATTGTGGCTGTACAGTATATAAGCCTACAGTACTCTTTAGGTCATTGTTATGTAATTTTAAGTATATATGGTCTATAAAATCTGAATGGCTGTTCTTTTCATCAAATATTACATCAGAATACTATTGACAAATAATATTGTAGATAACAGAAACAGGTTATAATTACTCATTTTAAATATTATGCATGAATGTTATTAAAGTATGGATGTTTTAGCAATTAGGTCGATCTTTAAATCTGTCGTAAATATTAGGTTGTGGATAATTTATTATGTAATTTGCCTATAATGCATATACCAAGCAAGGTTTCTTTTATTCTCAAGTACACTCGTGATACGTAATTTCTGACCAGAGATGAATGGCACACACACACACACACACACACATACCCTGCATTCGAACTCAGCCTCTATAGGTGTACTGGGTGGGGAAATGAACAATACCAGGCGATTCGAAGCTTTCTGCTGCTCACACTCTGGTCAGAAATTGTGTATCACGAGTGTACTTTAGCCACAAGGACTTTATTAGTATTACTGTAGGAGGACGGACCACTCTTATACGAGTTTTGGTCGTCGCGGTACAGCAGAGCCACCAAGCGGCTGATAGGAATCACTAACAGCTGCTCCTTGACTTTCACAGGAGCGGTGGGAGTTTTTTTGCAGTTTTTGGTTGGTTATGATTGATTTTTTTTACTGGAACCAGCACCTTTAAATGGAATAATTAAGTACTTATCATTATTCCGCTTTTCAAAAATACTGAAACGCGAATATTTACATAATTAAAGTAGCAACTTAAGCTACCAAGTACAGATTGAATTGATTGTCATAATTATACCTAAAGTATACTGTAAGTATACTGTATAAGGTGGTAATACTGTATACGATGGAAGGAAAGTGTCGGTGGATATTTGATTGTGGCTGTACAATATGTTTTTTTTAAACAATATATTAGGGTTTTGTCGTAAATATTATCGTAATTCATTATGTAGTTTGACCAAAATGAATATAATTATTTATTCTATAGCCATATAATTAGCACCAAAGATCGTGTGCGCTACTAATAAAGAAAATCAGTCTTAAATATTAATGAGGATCGATAAAGGGAAGCAGACGGGAACTAAAGTGATGATTCCCCACGGCCACTAGAGGCGCCACCGTCACAGCCAGCCACAATGATGACACCAAAATAAACACAGAGTAATCTATCCTTCTCTCAGGACCAAAATAAACCCAGAGTGATCTATCCTTCTCCCTGGACTAATAAAATCCTCGGCAAGTCACTCAATCAGTGTTGCCAGGTGCTGGGAAATTTATCTGTTTTTAGATAGTTTTGAAGTCCACACAAGGAAATTATATATTAAAAGATTTTTTAAGAGTAATCAGGGTAATTTCTACCAGATGATGAAATACCAAAATGACCGTCAATGTTCAAGAGTAAACAGAGAATTATTGAGGTAAAAAGGGAAATTCTGATGTTGAAGTTGTGGGTATAATGCCAAATAGATCTGGCAACACTGGCGTACTGACAGTGAAGCAGTATTGCCAAGTATGGACAATTAGAAGTACCAATTGGGATATTATATTAATTAACATTGTTTAGGAGTAAAATTTCTACCAGACGAAATTTCAAGAATAAAATAATGGTAAATATAAATAATAATAAAGAATAATGGTAAATATAAACAGGAAAATTATTGAGGTAAAAAAAAAAGGGAAATTCTGATGATATTGAAGTTGAGGGTATGATGCCAAATAGATCTGGCAACACTGACAGTAAGACCTCCTCTGATCTGGCAACACTGCAGAGAATCCAACACGATAAGAATGTAAGTAAACAAAAAAAAATCAGTCATAGTAAATATGATGGTGTACGGCTCTATGGACACACAACAGAGCCATCGTACCGGTACCATGCATCGTATACACTATGGATCTTCTTGCATAATGCCTTAATTATTGTTATAAGAGTAAATGTGTGAATTTTTGGTAAATATTGAATGAATTACCGTTATTGGGTACGTTTTTTTTACCTTCATTACCCACTTATTTAGACCATTCTAAGACTATTTTCTTCTATGGCATTTCCTCCGCAAATGCCCGATTTCCAAGATAGGGCATATTCCAATGGGGCATTTTGAAATTAGCCTGACCTTACCTGACCTGACCTAACCTAACCTAGACCGCATCAGACTACCGGGACCTAACCTGGGCAAACTACCGTGACCTAACATGGGCAAACTACCGGGAAATAATCGTGATAAAGTACAATAAATGACAGGGGTAAAATACTGGGACCCAGCCAGATCTGGCAACACTGCTTCAAAACGGTAATTCTTTCAATAAATACCGAATCTTTTAGTTCGTGGTCATACTAACTAAGATGGCTACTCAGTGTGTTGGTTTGTAAGCTTCCCAACCAACCACACTTGTATTAGGCTTCATTATTTTAGGGTTGATTCCATAGTGGTATTGGTTTGTAAGCTTCCTAACCAACCACACGACCCTATACAACGTCCATTTAGGGTCAATTCCTCAGTGGTATTATTGGTTTGTAAGCTTCCCAACCAACCACACTTGTAAGGCTTCATTATTTTACGGTCAATAAACACAGTGGTATTGGTTTGTAAGCTTCCCAACAAACCACACAGATGCTTACAGATGATCTTCTAAAAGAGGCTCTATTGGTGAGCCTGTACTTTCAGCTCCACTTCATTCCTATTACTCATTTGCCCTATAGAAGTATTTTTGTTCTTGATTGTCCCAAAACTTATCTAATTGTTTGGTATTTATTGGAAGAATTACCGTTTTGTAGCAGTGTTGCCAGATCCGGCTAGATCCCCGTATTTAGCCCCGGTCATTTCCTGTACTTTACCGCGGTTATTTCCCGGTAGTTTGCCCAGGTTAGGTCCCGGTAGTTTGCTGTGGTCTAGGTTAGGTCAGGTAAGGTCAGGCTAATTTCAAAATGCCCCATTTGAATATGCCCTATCTTGGAAATAGGGCATTTGTGGAGGAAATGACATAGAAGAAAATAGTCTTAGAATGGTCTAAATAAGTGGGTAATGAAGGGAGAAAAACCGTACACAATAACGGTAATTCTTTCAATATTTACCAATTGTTTTTCAAATGAAACCACTGATTTCTGGTTTATGACCCACTCTGGCAGAGAGTTCCACATATCTATTACTCTGCAGAGAAAAGAGTATTTCCTCAAGTTCATTCGAGATCTTGGTTTAAATAATTTTCTAGAATTTCCTCGTGTAATACTCTCTTCCCGTTCTTGAAAAACTTTCTCGCTGCATTCCTTGTCATACAGTCCATTGATAAATTTAAATGTTTCAATCATGTCGCCTCTCCATCTTCTATATGACAGTGTTGGTAGATTAAATGTTTTTAGCCTCTCCTCATATGACAAGTTCTTCATATTGGGCAGGAGTTTAGTTGCTCTTCTTTGGACATTTTCAACTGCCTCAATGTCCTTAAAAAGATAGGGATTCCACACCTGATTTTCGTATTCCAGATGAGGGCGGAGAAGAGCAATGAAAAGATTTTTAAACATTTCTGCATTTAAGCTGGTGAAAGTTCTTCTTATAATGCCAACAATCTTGTTACCTTTGTTTATTTTTTCTGAGAGATTTTCTGAAAATTTCAATATGTTTGTCAATAATTACTCCAATATCCTTTTCAGCTCTTGACCTTTCTATTACATTTTCAAGATGATACTCTCTCTCTCTCTCTCTTTCTTCAGATCCACCAATTCTCATTTACCTCGTCTTATCTGAATAAAAACTCAATAACCATTTTTCTGTCCAATGTTTCATATCTTCTAAATCTTCTTGGAGTTTTATATGGTCATCATCATTTGCCATAGTTCTAAAAATTTTAGTGTCATCAGCATACAAATATATATCACTTTTGTTTCCATCACAACATAACTAGGCAGGTCATTGATATAAACAACAAATAGTAATGGTCCCAAGACTGAGCCCTGAGGTACCCCACTGACCACATCACTCCATTCCATAGCCTCTCCATTCACTATTCTATGTATCTATCTATAACTCTGATGCCTCGTTGCCTCCATGAGCTCCCCCCAAGGGGGTGGCCACGGCAGAAGTGCCTCCAGTTCTCTCTGTTCCAACACTCCCTCCTTACTTGTTCAAGCCCTACTCTGCTTCTCACGTTTCTCTCCTTTACATACTCTTCCACTCTGTTCCAACACTCCCTCCTTACTTGTTCAAGCCCTCCTCTGTCCCTCATGTTTCTCTCCTTTACATACTCTTCCACTCTGTTGTGCCATCTAACCGGAGGTCTGCCTCTCACACCAGGTGCCACAACTTCACTTCCATAAACCTTTTTTACAAACTCCTCACTTTACATTCTCTCTACAGTGGGATCTCGCATCTAGCGAGTTCTCAACTTGCGAATTCGTATCTGGCGACACCATACAACCTCTACCCATATTCGTTTCTAGCGAACAAAATTCGCATCTGGCGAAATAAATATGTAAGAAAATTAAAAAATAATAATAATAAATTCGAGGGCGGCAGATTTACCGCCACGGCCGATACCTGTATTTTGTTTATCGTGTGACGTCACGTCACCACCCATGCGGCCAGTCGGCCACTCCTAGTCCTTCCCCAATTTAAAAACTCAGTCTCCGTCTTTGTCGCGCACGTGCGAGACCTGTCTTGACCCGCTCCGACCTTAAGCGTGAGGAGGAGAATGCAGATGAAAGAATTACAAAATTAATTCAAGCATCAAGAGAGGCGGGAGAGAGTGGTGGTGAGCGGGAGACAAGTGAGGAGGGAGGCTGTGGCACGCTGCACTAGCCTGTCCCTTCGCCTCAGATACCAGCAGTTCGTCACTTCATTTATTACTCACGAGTAAATAGTGAATCCTGTATTTAATTATTTCTTCTTGAATTCATGTTGTGTATCACTTTGTGTACAACATAATGAAAATTATGCGATATCATAGACAAAAGTATATAAAATATAGATAATAAATAAAAAAAAAAAATTCCCATTTGGCAGGCGAGAGAGCGTGAACAGTGGTGAGGAGGGCGAGGGTGGTGGTGGTAACATGGACAAGGGAGGAGGGGAGGGGAAGGGAGAGGTTGCTTGAGTGAGGAGGAGGCTGCCAGTCCGTCCATCCCTCCACCAAATGGACATTCGTCACACTTACACACTTTATCACTCAAATTACAATACCACTCATAATTTTTTCTTTGTTATATATTGTGCATCACTTTGTGTTTATTTAAATGGAAATTAAAATGTTATAGGCGAAAATAAAGTAAATAAAATGAAGATCGGCAATTTTCACCTCACCTATTATAATTTTCCTCATTAGTTTATGTATTCGCATCTAGCGAATTCACATCTAGTGCCGTTTTTTTGGCACCAATTACTCACTAGATGCGAGATCCCACTGTACATGTCCAAACCATCTCAATGTATTACGTTTCACTCTCTCAACCACTCCACACTCAATGCCAATTGCCTTCTCACTCATACCACACCTCTCATATACACACTCATTACTTTCTCCATCCCACCTAGTAAGTCCACATGCTCCTCTCAAGTAACTCATTTCCACAGCACCTATTCTAGACTGATGAGCCCTACTCCATGTAGGGCTCTTTGATTTCTATTACCTAAGAATGCCTTAATCCAGTCCAAATAATTGCCTTCTATACCACAGCAGGAGATCTTTTCCAATAACCTTTTATGTGGAACTCTATCAAAAGCCTTCATAAAATCACAATAACTTACATGTACAGAATTCCCTTGATCTAAAGCCTTCGTCCACTCATCCAACACCTTTATAAGTTGTAATACAGTAGATCTCCCTGGTATAAAGCCGTACTGTTTATCACTGAGCAAGTTGTATTTCCTCAAGTGAGCCATCATCTCCTCTCTAATTAGTGTCTCCATACATTTACATATAATGTTTGTCAGACTCACAGGTCTATCATTTCCCGGGTCCCTTTTATCACCTTTTTTAAATATTGCTGTGATATTTGCAATCTTCCAATCAGTGGGCAATTGCTGTGTGCTGAACGAGCATTCAAAGAGAATAACCAGTGGCTCTAAGATCTCCTTCACTATCCTTGGGTGTATCCCATCTGGTCCTGGTGATTTATCCTTCTTCATTTTCTGTATTACCTTCTGAATTTTCTCCTTGGTAATGTTAAGACTTTGCAGAGGTGGTGCTACCTGCACTCTTCCCCTTGGAGAGTCTCCATCAGATTCAGTGACAAACACATTGGCAAATTGTCTAGAGAGAACCTTTGCTTTTTCTCTGTCACTTACTGTGGTCTCTGCTTTATTGTGGTCTGTATACAATTCTGATATCATGCCTTTGGTGTTAATTTTTGACTGAACATATTTCCAAAAAACCTTCGGGTTTTCTTTTACAAGTGTAGCAACTTCCAGTTCCTTGTTCTTCACTGCTTTTCTTGTTTCTCTTCTCACCTGATTGTTAACTCTACTCTCCTATATTCTTTACTGATTTCAGCATACTGACACTTCTCCATATAGTTTTCAGAATTTTCAAGTTTGTTCATTTGTTCCCATAATCTTTGCTTCCTCTTTATCTTGTTCCATAGCTTCCTGTTCATTGGCAAGTTCAGTTAATTCTCATTTTACACTGGGATGATGTATGTGAAATAGTGTGTGTAATGAATGTATGTACTGTAAACACTTATTGTACACTATATTAAACACCCATAATACCAGTGTACTGTACAATGAGGGTTTTCTATACACAGTTTCATTACACACATTACATTACACACCCAATATACAAGTGTACTGTACAATGAGGGTTTTCTGTACACAGTTTCATTACACACACTACATTACACATCCAATATACAAGTGTACTGTACAATGAGGGTTTTTTGTACAAAGTTTCATTACACACCCAATATACAAGTGTAAAATGAGAATTAACTGTGGGGGACTGTATCAAATGCTTTCCTTAGATCACAATAAGCCACATCCACTACCCATCCTCTATCTATAGACTCAGTCCACTTATCAATACTTATATCAGCTGCAATACTGTTGACCTCCCTGGTAAGAAACCATACTGTTTTTTGCTGAACAAGTTGTTACCTGACATGTGCTTTATGATACTGGTCTGTAGTTGTTGTTGAAGTTCCTCAAGGTGTCTGGCCGAGCAGCCCCCCTGAACTCCTGAGGAAGGTCATGGCCTGAACCGGGCTTTCCCACAGTGCCCTCAGAGAGTGTATGTTGTGTTGTTGGTGAGTGTGGTTGAAGTCTGTAGTTACTGGGGTCACTCTTATATCTCCCATTTTTAAATATTGCAGTAATATTTGCTGTTTTCCACTCCTGGGGAACTTGATATCTTTCCAAAGAGTTGTTAAAAATAATCCACAGTGGTTCCACCAGCACCTCAGCAACTTCCAATATAACGCTTAGGTGGAGTGTGTCTGGTCAGGGGGATTTATTACGCTTTAACTTTTTCAGTGTTTTCAGTATACGAGGCGTCTATTTACATAACGAGATAAGCGACACAATTCAAGTTTTGAGAAATATGGGTTTAAAGTTTAACATCTGTGTACAAAAGGTTATAATCTCTCTATTTATACTTCATTTTAAGCCTTATTAGAAACTCCAAAAGGGGATATGGACTTCACCAAGTAAATTGTAGATGTTTACTAGGGGGGAAGACAGTGCCATTTCAATTTCACCAGAGGTGGAGTTTATCCCGTTATGCAAATAGACGCCTCAATTATTATTATATATTATCTTCCCTTGATATTTCCATAATTGACAATGGTTTTTCTTTTCTCACTTTCAATTCTGGCACAGCTCCTTGCGGTTCGTTCATAAATACTGATGAAAAAAAACTCTGCTAACTCTTGTGCCTTCTCCTTGTCACTCGTTGTGTTGTTATTTTTGTCACCTCCCATATATAATTCTGTGATCCCAGATACTGTCTTCGTCTTAGAGTTAACGTACTTCCAGAATATCTTTGGATTGCTTTTTACATTTTGTGGTATTGTTTGTTCCTTTGCTTTAACTTCTCTCCTAGTTTCTTTCCTTACTTGGTTATTTAAATGTCTGTACTCAACATTGCACTCTCTGATATTCCCTATTCCCACTGTCTGTTATTTCTTTCTGCCATTTTCCTCAATCGTTCCTTTGCTTTTTCTTAATCTTTGCTTTCAGTTTCCTATTCATGGGTAAATTCACTGTTTAAGGTTTTCCTTGATTTCCTTTCCTTAAACATTCTGCATGGTATACAATCACTGATAACTTCCTACAATTTAGTTATAAATCTATTCCACATGTCATCGATGTCTTCAGTATTCAAGTGGTCTTTCCAGTCTATATTTAGTTTCTCCTTCATTTCTAAATAATTTCCTCTTTCATATAAATACACCTTTTTCTTTGTCTTCCTTATCTGTGGTTCTATATCACAATGAAAAGTTATGCAGGCATGATCACTTTTTCCGAGGGGGCTGTCTACTTCAATCCCCTCTACTCTTACGTCATCGTCAGTAAACACAAGTGACGTGTATAAATAAGGTGTGGGTCATCTAGTGGGACAGAAGAGAAGCTACGGTACCAACATCACCACCATGAAGCTCCATTGTCTCATCTAGTGCGACACCCAATAATCTCGGGGCCTCACAAGAGTCACGGGCTACTGACACCCTACAGCCCCGAGGTTGAGGTATAGTAAAAAAAAAAAAAAAAAAAATCCACTTTTCACTCCCTCTACATCTTGTTATGTTGCACAAAGAAACAATCTCTTATTTTTTCTATAAAACTCTGACTGTATTGGTCTCCGCTGGATGCTGTGCCTGTCGTCCAGTTTATGTTAGGCAAATTAAAATCGCCTATATCTATTTTGTGTTTCGTTCTTTGTTCACCTATTTCTTGTTGTAGATCCAATAACCTGTTGTTATTCTCAGTGGTGCTATTTGGACTCCTGTATACAGCTGTGAGCAATAAGTCCTCTGTACCTATTATATTCACTTTTATATACAGACAATTCTCATTTTACACTTGTATATTGGGTGTGTAATGTAGTGTGTGTAATGAAACTGTGTACAGAAAACCCTCATTGTACAGTACACTTGTATATTGGGTGTGTAATGTAATGTGTGTAATGAAACTGTGTACAGAAAACCCTCATTGTACAGTACACTTGTATATTGGGTGTGTAATATAGTGTACAATAAGTGTAAACAGTACATACATTCATTACACACACACTATTTCACATACATAATGCCAGTGTAAAATGAGAATTGCCTGTATTCACATAAATCACCACCTTCCTCAATACTATAGGACACCCCATGTTTCACATACATCAACAAACCTCTCCCACAGCTTTCTTCAGATATATTTTTTCCTAATAATTTGTATCCCTTGATATTAAACTCTACAATACTCTTTTCCTATCTATAGTTCTTTGGCTTCACCTCTAGTATTATTATCACATGGGGTTTCACTCTCATATCTCCTATTCTTACCTCAAGTTGTCACATGTAAAAGTATCAACATTACTAAACATCACATGTATCTTATTTTGAGACTTAATCTTTTCTCCATTCTGCCTCATCTTTACTGGATATTTTCCTCTTGGTTTCTCTTTATACACAGTAGATACCGCTTCCATGGCTTCCCTCTTACCACATCCTTCTCCTCCTCACTCTTCTCTTTGGCCTGTTTCCTTAGTTCCTTTTCTTATTCCCGTTCCTCTCTCGTCACATCATGATACACTGACACATTCCTGAATAAAAGTTCCTTAACATTCTTTAGTTTATACAAGTTTCTCATGATCCTCATCTTCACTATCAAAACAATTTAGGTTCAGCTCTCCACAAATCTCTTTAAACATTAGTTTATCATGTCTCATCTTGTCTTCTCTCTCCTCCATGTTAAATCCACTTATCATTTCTTCCGGCATTCTGTGCAGTACTATATTATTCTCTCTGTGTAACATATCCTTCACTTGTTCCACTGTCTCCTCTGCAATCACACTTTTGCTTACTTTTGTAGCACTATGTGAGTTGCAAATATTTTGGGTCTCCTCCTTCACAACATCTTTGCAGGATTATACTAAATCATTCTTCATCTCAATGCAAACTTTCTCCTTAACTTCTTCAAGTAACTTACCTTTTATATCATTAATATCCTTCTGAACCTCTTGAAACTTATCCAACTTTCCTAGTTCCAACACTTTTTGTACTTCTAATTTCTCTTTCACTTCATCCATTTCTGTGCTAATTCTGCCCTTTACTACTGCTATCTCATTCTCAAAAACAAGAAGCTTGGCAGTTGTCTCCTTTTCTAGGTTTTTCATCTTTGTTTCCACTACATCTTGTCTCTTTTCCAGCTTTGTAAATGTGACTCATTATCACACTTATTGTAATACCAGTGTAGTTTACTAGCATCACTCCTGTTTAAAAATTTATATATACAGTACTTCCCTTGATACTCCTTCACACTTAATATGATGCCAGAATTCACAAAGACCACACCAAAATGCAGCATCAGAGTTGTTGCAGTCTGGACAAACCTTGAGCTTCCTCCTCTACTTGTTTACATCTGTTATCCCCTTCCTCCTTCAGTCATGTTTCATTAATCAGCTGATCCTGGGATGGTAACTTCTTCCTTTGTTTTAGTCCACTTCTTGTTGCTGTTGACACTTTTTTCTCCAGAGTCAGTCTTATACTTCTTAGGTTCTTATATTTGCTTTATACAACTTACCACCATTCAACTATATTTCAAACTCATTAATAATTGAAACAAAGATAGAGCCAACCAATTCATATCCTTACCTAACCTGACCTGACCTGACCTAACCTGACCTAACCTGACCTTACCTGACCTGACCTTACCTAACCTGACCTTACCTAATCTGACCTAACCTAACCAAACCTGACCTTACCTAACCTGACCTAACCTAACCAAACCTGACCTGAACTAACCAAACCTGACCTGACCTAATCCGACCTAACCTAACCTAACCTGGGCAAACTACTGGGACCTAACATGGGCAAACTACTGGGAAATAACCGTGGTAAAGTACAGGAAATGACCGGGGCAAAATTTTGGGACCTAGCCGGATCTGGCAACACTGCTACAAAACATTAATTCTTTCAATAGATACCGTACCCATTATTTTATTGGTTTTCTCTCTCTCTCTCTCTCTCTCTCTCTCTCTCTCTCTCAATATTTTTTTGGTATGTAAATCAGTTAAAATAGACTATATGTATGTATGTATATGTTATTATTATTATTATTATTATTTTAATCTATTCTATTACTGTTTTTTAATACAAAGTTTTTACCTTTTTTTTCTTGCTAATTTATAACATTCTAAGACACTTTTCTTCAATGGTATTTTATTATCATCATTATCATCATCATCCATCATCATCATCATCATCATCATCATCATTATTATTATTATTATTATTATTATTATTCAGTAAACCTAACCTAACCTAATGTAATGTCAACAGAATTGGTCAGGTGCTAACCAGGTCATGGAAGATGAAGATAATGAAAGGTAATATAATATTATTATTATTATTATTATTATAGGTAAAAGTATAGAAGTAGTTCATTCACTATATTGTATATTTTAGTATCATTAACCACTATTTTGGACCATTCTAACACACTTTTCATCTATGGTGTTTCTCTGGGAGATGCCCCGTTTTAGAGATGTGCCCCATTTTACAAACATATTTTGGAAATTAATCTGACCTAACCTGACCTAGCCAGTAAATATTGAAAGAATTACCGTTATTGCATATGGGTTTTCTACCTTCATTACCCACTTATTTAGACAATTTTAAGACTAATTTTTTCTATGGCATTTCCTCCACAAATGCCCCATTTCCAAGATAGGGCATATTCAGATGGGGTATTTTGACATTAGCCTGACCTAACCTAACCTAACCTAACCTAACCACATCAGACTACTGGGACCTAACCTGGGCAAACTACCGGGACCTAACCGTGGTAAAGTACAGGAAATGACCGGGGAAAAAAGTCTGAGGAAGTCTACTTACGTTACAATACATTTTCTGTGTTTACTACTGTCACCTGAAAAACTATGATTCTGTTTATTTTTTTGGTGATAAACTATGATTTATTTTGTATTTTTTTTATGATAAACTGTATCGTTTTATATATATATTTTTGTTGTGATAAACTGTTTCTTTCTTTCTATCTTTTTGTGATAAACTGGGTTTTTTTTTGTGTGTGATACTGTTTATTATTTCTTATGGTAATAAACTATACTTCTTTTTTCTTTTGGTGATAAACTATGCTTTTTTTATTTCTTTTTTGTGATAAGCTATACTTCTTTTTTTTTTAATTTGTGATAAACTCTGCTTGTGTGTGTTTTTTTTTTTTTTTTTTTTGGTGATAAACTATGCTGCTTTTTTTGTGATAAACGATGCCTACTATAATTATTTTTTTTTGTGATAAACTATGCTTCTTCTTTTTCCTTTTGGTGATAAATTATGTTTCTTTCTTTTTTTATATAAACTATGCTTCTTGTTTCTTTTTTTTGGTGATAAACTGTTTCTTTTTTTGTGTGCGATAAACTATGCTTTTTTTTTGTGTTAAACTATGCTTCTTCTTTTTTGGTGATAAACTATGCTTTTTTTGTGTGTGTGATAAACTATACTTTTTTTGTGTGTGTGTGATAAACTAGGCTTATAATTATTATTATTATTATTATTATTAATTTTTTTTAACTATGCTTTTTTGTGTGTGTGATAAACTAGGCTTATTATTATTATTTTTTTTTTTTTGTGATAAACTATCCTTTTCATTTGTGTGTGTGATAAACTATGCTTATTATTATTATCATTATTATTATAATTTTTTTTTTTTGTGATTAACTTTTTTGTGTGTGATAAACTATGCTTCTTTTTTTATATTTATTTTATTATTTTTTTTTTGGGGGGGGGGTTAGTCACTTAAAAGCCGGCAGCTGATTGGCTGAACAACACAGGGCGCCCTAACTACATTTTTTCTAATGATTTCATACATTATTTTTTTAAATGCATAAACATACATACATATGATAATTGAGGGTAATAAATATTTTATTTAATAGTATTTTCTTAACATATTTATTTTCTGTTTATTTATCAGTATTTTCTTAACATATTTCTTTTCTGTGTATTTAATATTACTTTTTATATATATTTCTTTTCTGTTTATATAATAATACTTTCTTAACATATTTATTTTCTGTTTATATAATAATGCTTTCTTAATATATATATTTTTTGTTTATATAATAATTTTTTAACATAATTTTTTCTGTTTATATAATAGTACTTTCATAACATGTTTATATAATAATATTTTCATAACATATTTCTTTTTTGTTTATTTGATAGTACCCCCAACATTTTTTTTTCAGATTTTGTAAAAATGTAGGGCGATTATCCTATAGTTGGCAACACTGATATTCTGCCGCGAGGTTGAAATGTCCAAAATGTAGGGCGATTCTCCTGTAGTTGGCAACACTGTGGTATCCAGCCCTAGATCAGTGTTGCCAGTGTCCAATGTTGCCAGCTGAGAGGGATTGCCACCTGACCATCTAGGTGAGTGACTGTGTTTGGGTTTAATTGTGTGTGTGTGTGTATGTGTACAGTACATAATATGTTCTTACCTATTTGTATCTTTACAGGATTGAGTCAAGCTCGTAATGTCCCGTATTTTAAATCACAATTATCATATTTTTCTTTAAAGTTATGTATGTTTTTGACACACACCACTTCTTCTGGTAATTTGTTCCATTCGTCTATTACTCTATTTGGAAAGCTATATTTCTGTACATCTTAATCTCCTCTTCTTTTAATTAATTTCTTACTGTGTCCTCTCATTGTAGGTATTCCTTGTTGACATAAGTTATATATATCTATCTTTTCTTTTTCTGTGACACTTTTGTAAACCATAATCATATCACCTCTCTTTCATCTTTCTTCTAGTTTAGGTAATTTTAGTTTCGCTATTCTTTCTTCATAGTGTGTGTGTACAGTACATAATATTATGTGTGTGTGTGTGTGTGTGTACAGTACATAATATTGTGTGTGTGTGTGTGTGTGTGTGTGTGTGTGTACAGTACATAATATGTGTGTGTGTGTACAGTACATAATATTGTGTGTGTGTGTGTGTACAGTACATAATATTGTGTGTGTGTGTACAGTACATAATATTGCGTGTGTGTACAGTACATAATATGTGTGTGTGTGTGTGTATGTTTTTGACACACACCACTTCTGGTAATTTATTCCATTCATCTATTACTCTATTTGGAAAGCTATATTTCTGTACATATTTGTGTGTGTGTGTGTGTGTGTGTGTTTTTGACACACACCACTTCTTCTGGTAATTTATTCAATTCGTCTTTTACTCTATTTGGAAAGCTATATTTCTGTACATATTTGTGTGTGTGTGTGTGTGTGTGTGTGTGTGTATGTTTTTGACACACACCACTTCTTCTGGTAATTTATTCAATTCGTCTATTACTCTATTTGGAAATCTATATATCTGTACATCTTTATCTCCTCTTCTTTTAATTAATTTCTTACTGTGTCCTCTCATTGTGTTGAGCTGGTAGATACATATGGCAGGATAAAGCAGAGGCACAGGAGCAAGGAAATTAACTTTATAATTCTGGAGGCAACACACATGGAACGTAGCTGCCAGTGTCAACCACCACCTCTCTCACTTACACATCTCCAAAACATAAACAAATGACATTTCGTGAAGCGCGGAGCATAACATCTCACACAAATTTGACATAGTTAACATGTATAATATGTTTGGTATTCAATTTTCTTGACTTTTCAGTTATTATTATTATTATTATTATTATTAATATTATTATTATCATCATCATCTATCTCTCTATGTAACATCTCACACAAATTGAACATATTTAAAATATTCCCTCTCTTCTAAATAAAATGGAATTATATTCAAACTAATGATAACTGTCCATGCAGCTCAAATAGATGACAACAGTATAAAAATAAAAAACTTATAGGCAAATAGAACATAAAAAATTATTGTTCTTTTTACAAAATTAATATACAAGTACACTTGTATATTGGGTGTGTAATATAGTGTACAATAAGTGTATACAGTACATACATTCATTACACACACACTATTTCACATACATAATGCCAGTGTAAAATGAGAATTGCCTGTATTCACATAAATCACCACCTTCCTCAATACTATAGGACACCCCATGTTTCACATACATCAACAAACCTCTCCCACAGCTTTCTTCAGATATATTTTTTCCTAATAATTTGTATCCCTTGATATTAAACTCTACAATACTCTTTTCATATCTATAGTTCTTTGGCTTCACCTCCAGTATTATTATCACATGGGGTTTCCCTCTCATATCTCCTATTCTTACCTCAAGTTGTCACATGTAAAAGTATCAACATTACTAAACATCACATGTATCTTATTTTGAGACTTAATCTTTTCTCCATTCTGCCTCATCTTTACTGGATATTTTCCTCTTGGTTTCTCTTTACACACAGTAGATACCGCTTTCATGGCTTCCCTCTTACCACATCCTTCTCCTCCTCACTCTTCTCTTTGGCCTGTTTCCTTAGTTCCTTTTCTTATTCCCGTTCCTCTCTCGTCACATCATGATACACTGACACATTCCTGAATAAAAGTTCCTTAACATTCTTTAGTTTATACAAGTTTCTCATGATCCTCATCTTCACTATCAAAACAATTTAGGTTCAGCTCTCCACAAATCTCTTTAAACATTAGTTTATCATGTCTCATCTTGTCTTCTCTCTCCTCCATGTTAAATCCACTTATCATTTCTTCCGGCATTCTGTGCAGTACTATATTATTCTCTCTGTGTAACATATCCTTCACTTGTTCCACTGTCTCCTCTGCAATCACACTTTTGCTTACTTTTGTAGCACTATGTGAGTTGCAAATATTTTGGGTCTCCTCCTTCACAACATCTTTGCAGGATTATACTAAATCATTCTTCATCTCAATGCAAACTTTCTCCTTAACTTCTTCAAGTAACTTACCTTTTATATCATTAATATCCTTCTGAACCTCTTGAAACTTATCCAACTTTCCTAGTTCCAACACTTTTTGTACTTCTAATTTCTCTTTCACTTCATCCATTTCTGTGCTAATTCTGCCCTTTACTACTGCTATCTCATTCTCAAAAACAAGAAGCTTGGCAGTTGTCTCCTTTTCTAGGTTTTTCATCTTTGTTTCCACTACATCTTGTCTCTTTTCCAGCTTTGTAAATGTGACTCAGGACCTTGACAGCAACATTATCACACTTATTGTAATACCAGTGTAGTTTACTAGCATCACTCCTGTTTAAAAATTTATATATACAGTACTTCCCTTGATACTCCTTCACACTTAATATGATGCCAGAATTCACAAAGACCACACCAAAATGCAGCATCAGAGTTGTTGCAGTCTGGACAAACCTTGAGCTTCCTCCTCTACTTGTTTACATCTGTTATCCCCTTCCTCCTTCAGTCATGTTTCATTAATCAGCTGATCCTGGGATGGTAACTTCTTCCTTTGTTTTAGTCCACTTCTTGTTGCTGTAGACACTTTTTTCTCCAGAGTCAGTCTTATACTTCTTAGGTTCTTATATTTGCTTTATACAACTTACCACCATTCAACTATATTTCAAACTCATTAATAATTGAAACAAAGATAGAGCCAACCAATTCATATCCTTACCTAACCTGACCTGACCTGACCTTACCTGACCTGACCTAACCTGACCTGACCTAACCTAACCTGACCTGACCTTACCTAACCTGACCTGACCTGACCTTACCTAACCAAACCTGACCTAACCTAACCTAACCTAACCTAACTTAACCTGGGCAAACTACCGGGACCTAACATGGGCAAACTACTGGGAAATAACCGTGGTAAAGTACAGGAAATAACCGTGGTAAAGTACAGGAAATGACCGGGGCAAAATTTTGGGACCTAGCCGGATCTGGCAACACTGCTACAAAACATTAATTCTTTCAATAGATACCGTACCCATTATTTTATTGGTTTTTTCTCTCTCTCTCAATATTTTTTTGTTATGTAAATCAGTGAAAATAAACTATATGTATGTATGTATATGTTATTATTATTATTATTATTTTAATCTATTCTATTACTGTTTTTTAATACAAAGTTTTTACCTTTTTTTTCTCGCTAATTTATAACATTCTAAGACACTTTTCTTCAATGGTATTTTATTATTATTATTGTTATTATTATTATTATTATTATTATTATTATTATTATTATTATTATCATCATTATGATTATTATTATTATTATTATTATTATTATTATTCAGTAAACCTAACCTAACCTAATGTAATGTCAACAGAATTGGTCAGGTGCTAACCAGGTCATGGAAGAAGATAATGAAAGGTAATATATTATTATTATTATTATTATAGGTAAAAGTATAGAAGTAGTTCATTCACTATATTGTATATTTTAGTATCATTAACCACTATTTTGGACCATTCTAACACACTTTTCATCTATGGTGTTTCTCTGGGAGATGCCCCGTTTTAGAGATGTTCCCCATTTTACAAACATATTTTGGAAATTAATCTGACCTAACCTGACCTAGCCAGTAAATATTGAAAGAATTACCGTTATTGCATATGGGTTTTCTACCTTCATTACCCACTTATTTAGACAATTTTAAGACTATTTTCTTCTATGGCATTTCCTCCACAAATGCCCCATTTCCAAGATAGGGCATATTCAGATGGGGTATTTTGACATTAGCCTGACCTAACCTAACCTAACCTAACCTAACCACATCAGACTACTGGGACCTAACCTGGGCAAACTACCGGGACCTAACCGTGGTAAAGTACAGGAAATGACCGGGGAAAAAAGTCTGAGAAAGTCTACTTACGTTACAACACATTTTCTGTGTTTACTACTGTCACCTGAAAAACTATGATTCTGTTTTTTTTTTTTTTGGTGATAAACTATGATTTATATTTTATTTTTTTTATGATAAACTGTATCGTTTTATATATATTTTTTTTTTGTGATAAACTGTTTCTTTCTTTCTTTTTGTTATAAACTGGGTTTTTTTTTTTGTGTGATACTGTTTATTATTTCTTATGGTAATAAACTATACTTCTTTTTTCTTTTGGTGATAAACTATGCTTTTTTTATTTCTTTTTTGTGATAAGCTATACTTCTTTTTTTTTTTTTTTTGTGATAAACTCTGCTTGTGTGTGTTTTTTTTTTTTTTTTTTTTTTTTTTGGTGATAAACTATGCTTCTTTTTTTGGTGATAAACGATGCCTATTATTATTATTTTTTTTTGTGATAAACTATGCTTCTTCTTTTTCCTTTTGGTGATAAATTATGTTTCTTTTTTTATATATACTATGCTTCTTGTTTCTTTTTTTTTTGGTGATAAACTGTTTCTTTTTTTGTGTGCGATAAACTATGCTTTTTTTTTGTGTTAAACTATGCTTCTTTTTTGGTGATAAACTATGCTTTTTTTTGTGTGTGATAAACTATACTTTTTTTGTGTGTGTGTGATAAACTAGGCTTATAATTATTGTTATTATTATTATTATTATTTTTTAACTATGCTTTTTTTTGTGTGTGATAAACTAGGCTTATTATTTTTTTTTTTTATTTTTTTTTTTGTGATAAACTATCCTTTTCATTTGTGTGTGATAAACTATGCTTATTATTATTATCATTATTATTATATATATATTTTTTTTTTGTGATTAACTTTTTTGTGTGTGATAAACTATGCTTCTTCTTTTTTATATATATATATATATATTTTTTTTTTTTTGGGGGGGGGGTTAGTCACTTAAAAGCCGGCACCTGATTGGTTGAACAACACAGGGCGCCCTAACTACATTTTTTCTAATGATTTCATACATTATTTTTTTAAATGCATAAACATACATACATATGATAATTGAGGGTAATAGATATTTTATTTAATAGTATTTTCTTAACATATTTATTTTCTGTTTATTTATCAGTATTTTCTTAACATATTTCTTTTCTGTGTATTTAATATTACTTTTTATATATATATTTCTTTTCTGTTTATATAATAATACTTTCTTAACATATTTATTTTCTGTTTATATAATAATGCTTTCTTAACCCCTCCGGGCCGGGCCAAGAATGAAATTACGTGCTGTGTGTACGGGGCCAATACTTAATTTAATCCTGCCTGTCCGGGTATTTCCCGGAAAATCACTCTACTTCTCTTACTCCCTACGTCTAAACTACAATACTGAACAACTTAAATTTGATTGTGTACTCACCATCAACTCCTCCTCTTTCCATTAAAACCAACCCTAGCTCTCTAGGACACTCCATTACCGAGAAATCAAGTGAGGAATGGAGGTCACTTTTCCCGTGAGAGCGAGGCTGCGTTCGCTTTGTGAGCGTGGCTCTGACAAGGACTGGCGTGGGTGGAGAAAAGATGGCCGCCGGCAGAATGACGCAACACTTGCCTCCCCCAGGCGACACGTCGTACGGTTCGTGTGCATCCTACCATTACAGCCCCTGTATTATTTGTGTGGTTAGCTGACCATTCCAGAGTGGTTTTATGCCCTGGAGAGAAGCGTGGGAGTTATGTACAGTATTTACGCGAAACATTTTCAGTGTCATTCGCACCATTTGTTCATGTTCAACGTAAATATAAATGTGTCACTATCACTGTTATCCTTATTTTCTATATATTTTTGTATTTTGTTGTTTTAAATTTTTTATTATAATTTTTTCTATGCGTAAATGTGTCACTATCACTTTTCTTATAGCCTAATATGTACAAATGTGTCACTATCACGTCACTACAGCCTAAAATATATGTACAAATGTGTCACTATCACGTCACTACAGCCTAAAATATATGTACAAATGTGTCACTCTCACTTTTCTTATAGCCTAATAAGTACAAATGTGTCACTATCACGTCACTACAGCCTAAAATATATGTACAAATGTGTCACTCTCACTTTTCTTATAGCCTAAATAGTGTCACTGTCACCAAGTGTCACTGTCACTTTATTCGCATACTCCCATCACTTCCTGCTTCTATATATATTCCAATATATGGTAGTCTGAGAAGCAGTTTCCAGGGCATAACGGCACACAACATTCCTTGCACCAGAAGCGAGTTTCCTTGGACTTCTGGGGGTGACGTGTTGTGTGCCTGCAAACATAGCAGCGACGAGAGCCTGGACGTCCTGACGGCAACGGTGGCAGATTAGTGAGGTAGTGGCGAGCCATATAGCCACTCTGCTGCAACCTGTCAGGCCGTTGTGCCGCTGCCTGTCTGCCTTGCTGTGGTTGCACAGTGCTGAACCTCTCCAGGAGCTGAGATATCAACTCTAGCTCGAATTCCCGGAGTGCCAACTTGGAGTCAGGGTGATGCTGGAGGTAGAGTATATAACAGTTCAGCACTGTGACATCAAGAAGGTGGAAGAAAGCCTTCTTGTACCACTTACAAGTTTTTCTCAGACAATCGATGGAACTCACCATCATGTCTGACTTATCAACGAGTCTCATATTGATGTTATAATCGAGCACAGCATCAGGCTTGTAGATGGTATCACCTGTGCCGCGCTCAGTCTTCCCAGAATCCTGCATCACGCCCCTGTTCACGGTGGTGAGCATATTGACGGGGCGTTTATCGTGCCATTTGATGGCCAGCATGTTCCCACATTTCTTTTTGATGCAGTCGCCCCTCCGGGTGAGAGGGAATGCTGGCCACCCCTTCCTGTTGACACGAATAGTTCCGCAGGATCCTGTTTGGTGCTGCAGGAGAAACTGGCTAAGTGCTGGAGAGGTGTAATAGTTATCAGTGTACAGGATGTGGTTGTTGTCAAGGTAATCCCCCATGAGTGCCTTGACAACACTCCCGCTGAAGCCAAGAGGGTCGTCGGCCGGGACATCCACATCCGTACCTGAATAGAGTATAAAATCCAACACATAGCCAGTCTTACAGTCGCAGATGACATAGAATTTGATGCCAAATCTATGCCTCTTTGACGGGATGTACTGGATGAAGGACAGTCTTCCCCTGAACAGCACCAGAGACTCGTCGATAACCACTTTCTGGAATGGTCGAAAAAATGCTCGTATTTTCTCCTGGAGGATAGACATTACTGGCCTAATTTTCCACAGCCTGTCGTTCGGGTGTGGACCCATGTTGGGGGCGAAGTGCAGGTAGGACAAAATGTCCCTATACCTGTCCCTGGACATGTATTTCCCGAACGCAGGTGTGGATATCAGGGCGTGTGTGCTCCAGAAGTCCTTGAGGCGATGTTTCTTGACATGAGGCATCATCATGGTCAAAGCTAACCACACATACAACTCAGCAATATCGACGTCAGCCCATTGCAACATCTTACTATGTTCCCTGCCTGGTCTATTGCTGAGTTGCACAGAGAGTTGTTTGAAGGTGTTTATCTCCTGCATCATGTAAGTCATCAATATTATATCAAAAAAGGCAGTGAAATAATCTAATATTGATGACCTCTGACGACAGGGAAATGCGGCCTGTATACCTGAATGACTGTCGTCAAAGATAGGTATATCAGGCGCAAATTCATCGCAATCCGTCCACACATAGGGATCAGCGGGTCTATGACGAGGTGCGCCGCGTTGCTGTTGTTGTGGTGGTGGTGGTGGTGGTGGTGGTGCAGCGGTACCAGGGGCAGGCGAGAGTGTGTCGTCAGGCACGAGAGGAGAGGGAGAGTGTGGTGGTGGGGGAGGTGGCGTCAGGTCACGGGGGGGCGGGCTATCAGGGTCAACTGTAGGGGAGAGATAAGCTGCCTTTGTCCTCTTCCCCCTTCCTTTACCCTTCCCTCTTACTCCTACTCTCCTCCCTCTTACCACCACTTTTTGCGACGCATCCTCGTCCGACGAGGAAGAGGAAGACGAAAAATCTAACCTCCTCCTCGGCCTCTTGCCCATGGGAGTGGAGACGTAGCGAGGTTTGGAGGTTGAAGCAGGAGTAGACCTCTTCCTGCCTCCCACGCCAGATGTTGTAGGAATGGGAGACAAGAGAGTGTCTCCCAAACTACCTCCCACCCCACTGGTGGACGGAATTGCAACAGGGGCTGTAACCTCTGACACATCATGCAAGGCTGAAGTTGAGGGAAGAGCTGTGATGGAAGTCACCGCTACACAGACATCTTCCTCAGTTGATTCGTCAGCTTGCCATTCAGTATCAGAGTAGCTGTCCAGGTCGTCACTCCCATATGAAAGGTCTGCCAGATTCTCCAATTCCCGCCCTATTGCAGAATCTGACAACCTTGCAGGTGCATGACGCAATCTAGCTGGTTGCACCCGCGGAGTGGAGGTTACAGGAGCGGGTGCGCCTGGCAGCGCGGTAGGATGCACCGAATCGAACGAGCCCGTATTTTCTTCACTACGCCCAGCCATTGTCACGGTCAAGCACACACTGATTGAATGTGGGGATGAAAAGGTCTGGTGGTGAAGTATAGCCAGATCAAAAAAAATCCCGACAAATTTGGCGTTTTTCCCCATAAATTACCAAAAGCGGGATTTCCCGCTGCCCGGACTCTGTCGACAGAGCGGGATTTCCCGCTGCCCGGCCTCTGTCGACCGAGCGGGAAATCCCGCTGCCCGGACTCTGGGGGTTAATATATATATTTTTTGTTTATATAATAATTTTTTAACATAATTTTTTCTGTTTATATAATAGTACTTTCATAACATGTTTATATAATAATATTTTCATAACATATTTCTTTTTTGTTTATTTGATAGTACCCCCAACATTTTTTTTTCAGATTTTGTAAAAATGTAGGGCGATTATCCTATAGTTGGCAACACTGATATTCTGCCTCGAGGTTGAAATGTCCAAAATGTAGGGCGATTATCCTGTAGTTGGCAACACTGTGGTATCCAGCCCTAGATCAGTGTTGCCAGTGTCCAATGTTGCCAGCTGAGAGGGATTGCCACCTGACCATCTAGGTGAGTGACTGTGTTTGGGTTTAATTGTGTGTGTGTGTGTATGTGTACAGTACATAATATGTTCTTACCTATTTGTATCTTTACAGGATTGAGTCAAGCTCGTAATGTCCCGTATTTTAAATCACAATTATCATATTTTTCTTTAAAGTTATGTATGTTTTTGACACACACCACTTCTTCTGGTAATTTGTTCCATTCGTCTATTACTCTATTTGGAAAGCTATATTTCTGTGCATCTTAATCTCCTCTTCTTTTAATTAATTTCTTACTATGTCCTCTCATTGTAGGTATTCCTTGTTGACATAAGTTATATATATCTATCTTTTCTTTTTCTGTGACACATTTGTAAACCATAATCATATCACCTCTCTTTCATCTTTCTTCTAGTTTAGGTAATTTTAGTTTTGCTAGTCTTTCTTCATAGTGTGTGTGTACAGTACATAATATTATGTGTGTGTGTGTGTGTGTGTGTGTGTGTGTACAGTACATAATATTGTGTGTGTGTGTGTGTGTGTACAGTACATAATATTGTGTGTGTGTGTGTGTGTGTGTACAGTACATAATATTGTGTGTGTGTGTGTGTGTGTGTACAGTACATAATATGTGTGTGTGTGTACAGTACATAATATTGTGTGTGTGTGTGTACAGTACATAATATTGTGTGTGTGTGTGTGTGTACAGTACATAATATTGCGTGTGTGTACAGTACATAATATGTGTGTGTGTGTGTGTATGTTTTTGACACACACCACTTCTGGTAATTTATTCCATTCATCTATTACTCTATTTGGAAAGCTATATTTCTGTACATATTTGTGTGTGTGTGTGTGTGTGTGTGTTTTTGACACACACCACTTCTTCTGGTAATTTATTCAATTCGTCTTTTACTCTATTTGGAAAGCTATATTTCTGTACATATTTGTGTGTGTGTATGTTTTTGACACACACCACTTCTTCTGGTAATTTATTCAATTCGTCTATTAATCTATTTGGAAATCTATATATCTGTACATCTTTATCTCCTCTTCTTTTAATTAATTTCTTACTGTGTCCTCTCATTGTGTTGAGCTGGTAGATACATATGGCAGGATAAAGCAGAGGCACAGGAGCAAGGAAATTAACTTTATAATTCTGGAGGCAACACACATGGAACGTAGCAGCCAGAGTCAACCACCACCTCTCTCACTCACACATCTCCAAAACATAAACAAATGACATTTCGTGAAGCGCGGAGCATAACATCTCACACAAATTTAACATAGTTAACATGTATAATATGTTTTGTATTCAATTTTCTTGACTTTTCAGTTATTATTATTATTATTATTATTATTATTATTATTATTATTATTATCATCTATCTCTCTATGTAACATCTCACACAAATTGAACATATTTAAAATATTCCCTCTCTTCTAAATAAAATGGAATTATATTCAAACTAATGATAACTGTCCATGCAGCTCAAATAGATGACAACAGTATAAAAATAAAAAACTTATAGGCAAATAGAACATAAAAAATTATTGTTCTTTTTACGAAATTAATATACTTCAGTTAATTTGTTAGCTTACAATCCCAAACATCCATTTTCAAAAACACAAGCTATCTTCAAAGAATTCACTCCTTTCTTTGTTAACACATCAGCCAATTGTGCCTTTGACTCTAACCAAAACACTTTCAACTCTCCACTGAACCATTTCTTTGAGAATAGTTATGTCAATTCTTAATCTCTTCTCTGAAACATTTTTCACAGAGTACACATTATCATAAAGTGAATGGTTATCTACATAAAGTTCTACAGGCAACCTTCTTTCATTATCATACAATATCTGAGACAACATATTTCCAAGATACTAGGCCATAATATCTACTGCCTCAGTAGCTGCTAGAGTTTCAGCTGCAAGGGTGCTCTTCACAACTCTTCTCATCCTCTTTGCTTCCCAATACAAAGGACAACTATTTCCATTTTCTCCTACAAGGAAAATCACAAAGCCCCCAGCACTACTAGATCCATCTGGGAGACCAGCATAAGAAGCATCACTGTACACAACTAACTTACAACTAGAGGTATCACCAACTTCTGGAAAGTACATTGAATTTTCAAAAGTACAGGCTTTTCTTAGACATTTATTTGCCTCGATCAAATCTCCTACTTTAGGATGATTTACTTTGCAGCTAAGTTCAAACACATCATATGACAGATCAGGCCTTGAATTGGTACATAACCACCCTAGTTGGCCCACCAAACTCCTGAAACTCTCCTTTTCTTCTTCATTACATTCCAACCTCTTATTTAGTCCTCTCACAGCACTTACATTTACAGCTTCCAAAAGTTTACAGTACTCATTCTGATGAATTTTGACACCCTGATCATTCATTCTGTACAATACTTAGTCCAATATATTTGAAAATGTCTTTATTTTGTTCCTTAACCTGAAACTGACTTCTTATTTTGGCAATGACAACATTTTCCAATCTCTTTGTTCCTCCCCACAGAAGTGATCTACATGCATCCAAAACATATCACACAACTCTCGCTGCAGGGTCAGTTTTTACCTGAGTACATCCCATCTTCAACATAAAGGTTTTCACTGTGAGATACTACCTCCTAGCTGCATCATTGACGCCACATACACATTTTTGTAATTTCCACAGAACAGTACTATCACCACCTGCCTCAGTAGGAGGAATAAGATACACATCACACTCAAACCGTTCACTCTGTAGGAATGCAGCCTTAATGTCAATTGAGTTCACTCCCAACTTTTTAGAAGACAGTATTGCAACAAAAGACCTCAACATTTCTTTACTAACAGTGGGAAAATCTGACTGAACTTCTTCTTTTTCCTCAAAACCTCTAGCAACCAACCTTGCTTTAATTTTCTTTTTTCCATCCTTATTTTCTTTTTCAGTTACTACCCATCGAACTGAGAGTTCATTTTGACCCATGTTTGTAACTTCCTCATACACACCAAAATTCTTCCAACTTCTCATTTCTTCTTGTTTTGCCTTGTCAAGTTCTTGATTCTCCATGTTTTCACAAGCCATTACTATTTCACTGGGTTCCTGTACTCCATTCTCTTCTAATATAGGTATCCACTTTTCTACACCTCTGTTCCAGTCAAGGGCTGATAAGCTTCCATCCTCATATTTAACGTTCCTCCAATTACTGTATTTTCCTATTGATTTTCCAGCACGACTATGCATAGTTACTGTCTGCCACTCATCTGACTCTTTTGAAAGGAACTTTACTTTCTGTCCAATCTTTGGGATACTTTTGACTCTCACACTATCTTCATGTGTATCCTCAACTATACCGTGATATTCTTCTTCTTCTTTGTCATAACTTTCTACAGGATTTTCAACTGGATTTATAACTGCTTCAATCTCTTTCTTCTCAGTTTTAACTTCTTTTGTTTGATGTCTGAGTGTGTCAAGTAGTGAGTTTCTCCCATCTTTGGTGTCTGTGTCAAAACTGTATGGTATTTCCTGAACATGGTTTTCATGGACTCTTACAGTATTTAAACCATACTTCAGAATCATTGTTTTACCATCTTGACCAATGATTACAGCTGGTCCTTTCCACTCCTTTTGATCTTCTCTCTTGAAATAAACTTGATCTCCATTTTCAAGTGGCTTCTTAGTGGTTCTAACTTTATGTCTTAGTGCACGTCAAATTTTCTCAGAGGCTTCAGCAGCAAGAAAAGCCTTCCTTGATGAGTGGCTAGCATTGAGATGTTTGGCAACAATCTCACTGGACATTGTACCTTCTAGAGCGGGAAGTTCATCATTCAGGGTACATGGCAGGTTAGGATTCCTTCCATATACAAGTTGATACTGGCTGAAACCCTCCCACCATCTGAACACAGTTCTTTGCATTAACTGCCCAAGCTAAGGCCACTCTTAATGACAATTTTGGTTGCGCTGTTATTATTTTTGCCACCATTTCATCTATTACTGCATGGTTACGTTCACACAGGCCATTACTGAAGGGTGAATATGCTGGTGTATGCATCACTTGAATGTTCATATTTTCACACCTATCAAGGAATGTGGTGTTGACAAACTCCCCACCATTATCACATAAAAACTTCACAGGAGCTCCTAAGCCAGTTCCCAACCATGTTTCAATGACTTTTTCAACAATCTCCTTAGGTTCTTTACTTTTTGTTACACATGATTTTGAGAACCTTGTAGCCATATCTACCTTATGAAGAAAATATGTATCACCCTTCTTATACTCCTTTAGATCTATTGCTACAACTTGGTTGAACTCTTTTGCCATAGTCACACTCTCAACTGGTGTTGATGGTGTTTTCTTGTACTTCATACATATTTTACAGCTATTTGACACCTCCTCAGCATGAACACAACACATCTCATCATCAATGTCTCCATCTTTCAATAGCTGAATTAACCTCCTACATGTGGGTTGACCAAATTGTAGGTGCAGTTTTTCTATCTTCTTTTTCTTTTCCTTTTCATCACTGCCCAATGTCAGCATTATTTCTTCTGTTTTCTTCCAAACTTCCTTCTCATCCCTTAGCAGGAGACAATAGTGTCCTCAAGCAGTGTACCTTAACTTTACCCTTTTTCCATGTATCATATCAATGTCATTTTCCAGGTCTAGTTTCATTTGTGCTTTCTTCATTGATTTCTTGCTGAACAGTTGTCTGATTTCTTAATCTGGGTCCACTTGTTTCCTCTGCCATGCAACTACTCTCTGCTACCATTTGTTGAGCTGGTAGATACATATGGCAGGATAAAGCAGAGGCACAGGAGCAAGGAAATTAACTTTAATTCTGTAGGCAACACACATGGAACGTAGCAGCCAGTGCCAACCATCCCCGCTCGCACTTGCACATCTCCAAAACATAAACAACAAAACAAATGACATTCGCGAAGCGCGGAGCGTAACATCTCACACAAATTGAACATAGTTAACATGTGTGTGTGTGTTATTGTTTTAAGTAGTGTGTAGCTGCTTGTATTAAATTAAAAGATGGTAGTTAACCTATTTATTGGAAAGTTTATCATCTAAGGAACAGAGGGCCTCCGGTTAGATGGCAGAACAGAGTGGAAGAGTATGTAAAGGAGAGAAACGTGAGGGGCAGAGTAGGGACGGACCAAGTAAGGAGGGAGTTTTGGAACAGGGAGAACTGGAGACACTTCTGCCGTGGCAACCCCTTGGGGGGAGTTCCCAGAGGGAACGAGGTGTCAGAGCTATAGATAGATAGATAGGAACAGAGGGAAGCTGTCAAACTCTTACGTGAGTTACCCCTATATGGATGATTATATTTGACCGCGACTATAATGTGACATCTATATCCAGTAATCCATCATCTCCTAGGAACTGAAGGAGCTCATTTGCATAGCCTAGTACTTTGTTCTATGGCTTTCTGTAATATTTGTAGATTTGTAGTCTGTCTGTCTGTATACTTGTATGTCTATTTGTCTATCTGTTTATCTACCTTCCTATCAATCTATTTATTTATCTACAGTATTTATCTATTTTCTGTCTGTGTGTGTGTGTGTCTGTTGACTCTATTACT
Organism: Petrolisthes cinctipes; assembly: GCA_033782935.1. Classification (NCBI taxonomy): domain Eukaryota; kingdom Metazoa; phylum Arthropoda; class Malacostraca; order Decapoda; family Porcellanidae; genus Petrolisthes; species Petrolisthes cinctipes. The sequence continues at coordinate 81,517 of JAWQEG010002674.1, read as the reverse complement.
TTTGCTACACTGTCTTCAAGTTGCTGTTGAGTTTTTCTGATTACCACAGAAGATAATATTACTTTTTTGTATTTCAAAAATTGTCTTTTACTTATTGGTGGCATATCAAATAATGAACAAAACCTTTGTACAGATGCAAAAGATAATCCTTCAAACATAGCACTGTAAACATGTTTCATGGTGTTTGTTTCCAGCTGATAATATGAAGTTGCCTTACTGTTGAGTTTAATTAAGTATTAAAGTATTTATTTAGAAGATTGTAAGACTTGTTTAGTATTGAATAAGTTAGACTTGTATAAGCTACTTTTTGCTTTATGGAGTTTGGTGGTAAGAGAAGAAAGAAGATATTATGCTTGTCAAGTTGTCACCTATAATGACAACTCTACCTGTCATGGATTTGGCAGGATTATTTTGTGTCAAGTTGTCACCTATAATGACAACTCTACCTGTCATGGATTTGGCAGGATTATTTTGTGTCAAGTTGTCACCTATAATGACAACTCTACCTGTCATGGATTTAGCAGGATTATTTTGTGGAACCAGTCATCAAATGAACATGAATGGAACCCTCCACTGGGGGACTTATTGTATTGTGTTCAGTCCAGGCATCATAAAGATGGATAGCCTTATATAAACACCACGTATTGAGGGAGTAACACACCAGATGCAGTTCCAGAGAATATAATAGATATAAAGGATTTTGTTGATAGATGACCCTCTCTGGATATTTAGTGTCCTGCCTCACTATGACTTTCCTTTTACCTGGATCATCAGTGAGATTTATCTCATCAAAATTTATTATGTTCTCTGGAGGAACACCTTCTAGGGATTCTTTCAAGTTACTGTAGAACTGAGTTAACATGACTTTTGTAACTTTGGCTCTGATAGTCTTTATATTCTGGGACACTCGTTTGTGGTGCTCTAGGTACAGCCACAATCAAATATCCACCAACACTTTCCTTCCATCGTACAAAGAAATCAGTCTCAAATCAAAATATAATCATACAACATTTTATGTCAACTCAACCCCCTCAATTATTATTATTATGAGGTGCTGCAAAATCATACACGTGTTGTTTTTTATTACCAAGATATTTACTACGATGGAAGGAAAGTGTCGGTGGATATTTGATTGTGGCTGTACTTAGTGGCCCATTTCATACCCGGCAAATTGTTACGGAAACTTGGACCGTAACGCCTCATTTTTCTAAGTACCGTATGAGTTCACTAACATTCTCAAATGCATTATGTGGAGTGGGAATCCCCTTTCTGACAATGTGAGCATTCTGTTACACAACAGTAACTCTTTATCATGAGTCAATGAGGTTCCACATCCTACTGGTTTGCTAGGTTTTGGTTTCATGTAATTATGCACTGTGCTCTTTTTTAATTTATATTTTTCTGCTGCTTTGCACACACTCATGTTGTTGTTGTTGAAGTTCCTCAAGGTGTCTGGCCGAGCAGCCCCCCCGAGCTCCTGAGGAAGGTCATTGCCTGAACTGGGCTTTCCCACAGTGCCCTCAGAGAGTGTGTGTTGTGTTGTTGGTGAGTGTGGTTGTGTGTATTGCAGTCTTCCATAATGTGTTTAATAGAATGAGGTGTTGTGTTGTTGTGTGTGTTGCAGTCTTCCATAATGTGTTTAATAGAATGGGGTGTTGTGTTGTGTTGTTGGTGAGTGTGGTTGTGTGTATTACAGTCTTCAATAATGTGTTTAATAGAATGAGGTGTTGTGTTGTTGTGTGTGTTGCAGTCTTCACTAATGTGTTTAATAGAATGAGGTGTTGTGTTCTGTTGTTGGTGAGTGTGGTTGTGTGTGTTGCAGTCTTCAATAATGTGTTTAATAGAATGAGGTGTTGTGTTGCATCCTGGACAGACATCCACAATGGCTCCATCCAGCTTCTTGTGAAATGTCAGAAGGGCCGGGTGGTGGCCACACCACAGCCTGGCCAAGTGGACTCTGTCCTCACGGGGAAGGGAGAATTCAGATGGGTGGATGTCAGGAGGTCGTGCATTCAGCTGTGTGTTGTTTTTGAGTATGTAAACACATCTAACATGAAATGTGAATGTTAAAAGCTATATTTGAAAGACAAAATATATAATGAAAATAAATAATGTAATTTCTTAAAAATCATAAGCAGAAGTTAACAATAATTTAGATTGAAACCTACACACAAACCACACAACTAAAAACATACTTGCACACTAATAACTCTGTCACAAAATATAACACAACTTAAACCACACTAATCATTAAAAAAAAAATCACACACACACAACAAAACACACTTGAAAACAAATCACCTTTTCTCGATAGGCTTTTTAATGTTCACCAAAGTTTCTGATATTGTGGCTATATTTTCTGCAAGATCCATCAAAATATCCCTTATAGTCTTATGGACAACTAGTATGTCTGGAGCTAGCGTAGCTTCCAGATGAGCTGTCACACCTCCAGCTGACCTAGAGGAAGGGCGACTTGAGGCTACAGAGCTGTGGTACGAATGCTCCTCACTTGGTGGTAGGTTCTACCAGCTTCGGCAAGCTGTCGCCAGTCAAAACCTCACAGTCTTCCACTGTAACTGGCCCGAAGTCCTGCCAACTTGGCCCAGGTCTAGGTGAAGGGGCCCTTGATGGCAGTCCTGGGTCATCCACATCACCTTATTATGAAATTATGAAAATTAGCAACTTTCATATAATTTTAGAGAAATATTAAGGATTATCGTTATGAATTAAAATTGTAAAGTCACTCTTAAAGAAAGCAGTATATAATTAGTCATACATATAAGTACAGCAGCAGTACTGCAATTTTTACTTGGTTAAAGTACTCATATGATACATATGGAATCCAACAAAGCATCACAAATTTAGTTTTGATTAACATGGCTCCAATTTTTACGACTACATGAACTGCTAACAGGAGTTATTTATATGATACACAAAATGTATAAATCACTATGTACTTGACTCCTGTATATTGGGTCATCACTGTACATGTACCGTATTTACTGAAGGTATGGATATATGAGAACATCTTGTATATTTGTTCCTAGGACTAAGGCCTTATGATTTGCACTGTTTAACTTTGAATGGAATTGAGAGGTAATGCTGCTCAAAATGTATGTTTTATATATATAAACTCTCAATGTAATTACTTCACATAGTGCCAATGAGGGAAGATTTCCATATTACTAGCCTAGATGAACAGCAGGATATTTTTTACTGTTATATACTGTACATACTGCCTGGGTCTTGGAGTCCACAGAAATACCCGACACTTGCACTTCTTTAATGACTTGAGCCATAGCCTCTTCTATGTGGGTGAATGTCTTTGTGTCACTAGTGTCACCACCTGAAATATAACGAAAAATTGTACATAATTCAATAACAAAGCAGAACCAAGCAGAATAAATTACAATACCTGGTTATCGTATTAAAATGGTACTGTATCTAAATCAGGCAATGGACACTCCCCCCCCCCTATCCTTCAACCCATGTGTGCCCATGCCAACAGCCGAATCCACAATATAAATAATGCTTATATATTTTAGGTAAATATTGAATGAATTACCGTTATTGGGTACGGTTTTTCTACCTTCATTACCTACTTATTTAGATCATTTCTAAGACTATTTTCTTCTATGGCATTTCCTCCGCAAATGCCCCATTTCCAAGATATTCAAATGGGGCATTTTGAAATTAGCCTGACCTTACCTAACCTAACCTAGACCTCATCAGACTACCGGGACCTAACCTGGGCAGACTACTGGGACCTAACCTGGGCAAACTACTGGGAAATAACCGTGGTAAAGTACAGGAAATGACAGGGTCAAAATACTGGGACCTAGCCGGATCTGGCAACACTGCTACAAAACGGTAATTCTTTCAATAAATACCATATTTTATTTCCTTGATGTGTCTTTCAATAAAACTGTTTGAAGTCTTAGTTATTATATTGCACTTGCCAGATTTCACTACATATGGTATATTTCTGCCTGTTACTTGGTAATGGCAATCAATTGTACAGATTTTGAGATTAATATAGAAACTACTGTAGGTAGGTGTAAAGGAAATAAAACAGTGACAGTAGAAGTTAAAATAATATAATGTCCTCCCAGTCAATGTCTTTGATTTATTTTCATGACAACCAGCTACCAGTAAACTATTTGTATCATGCTGTTCTTGATTTACAGTACGTAACCTAACCTATCTTAAACTAAACTAGCCAAACCTAACCTAACCAAAAATCTATATATAATATACCAGTGATTGGCGTGATATTAAAAATATGCCCGGGGGGGCAGCTGCCTTATCTCCACTGTTGTGTTAAATGTTTATCAACACAGTATAATAATTCACTTACCTGTCTTAGGCTGTTAATTCCTGTCTGATGTAACTTGGTGACTGTGTCATCTCTATCAGCTGGTGGTGTTGACATCTGAGACAATGTTTATTTGTTGACATTGTGATACTACGTTATGATTGGCTTACAGTACCAAGGACATATTGTTTCCTTCATTGTGATTGGCTGAGAGCCAGTCAGCTGGGTGGCGGTATGAACAAAACACACGGAACGAAACGGGCAGCGACGCTCGCTACGAGGCTATCATCGTGAGCTACCAGGGAGGTATTTATTGAAAGAATTACCGTTTTGTAGCAGTGTTGCCAGATCCGGCTAGGTCCCAGTACTTTGGCCTGGTCATTTTCTGTACTTTACTACGGTTATTTCCCGGTAGTTTGCCCAGGTTAGGTTCCGGTAGTCTGCCCAGGTTAGGTCTGATGCGGTCTATGTTAGGTTAGGTTAGGCCAGGTAAGGTCATGCTAATTTCAAAATGCCCCATTTGAATATGCCCTATCTTGGAAATGGGGCATTTGCGGAGAAAATGCCATAGAAGAAAATAGTCTTAGAATGGTCTAAATAAGTGGGTAATGAAGGTAGAAAAACCGTACACAATAATGGTAATTCATTCAATATTTACCATACCAACTTATGATCCTTATAAGCCACAATCAAATATTGCGGCTACGAGAGAATAAAGGTGATCGTAGCGGCACCAACTTACGATGCTTTGAAGATCCCACCCCTGTACAGTCCAGTGATAATAGAGAGTGTGAAAGAATTTCTGGAAAGGGTATGGTTGAAGAGAAAATGAGTATATAGGGACGAGCAGGTTGTATAGGATATACAAAATGAAAGTATGATGTGTATACATGTATTCTTTGGTGCTGTTTTTTGTTTTCTCTCTGCAGAGTCTGCAGAGGAAGACAGTGAGAGAGCGCCGTTGCAAAGGCTACACCCGAACGCGGGTGACTCTCAGTCATCATCATGGTGGTGGTGATCTGGCAACACTTGTACACAGACAACAACACCCACGTGACCCACCACCATCACCTCCAAACATTACACAGCTGAACTCAACACTATTATAATCATCATCAGACAACAACATTATTATAAATCATGGTACTAAATTAAGGTAAATATTGAATGAATTACCGTTATTGCGTACGTTTTTTCTACCTTCATTACCCACTTATTTAGACCATTCTAGGGTATTAGTACAGAAGTGGACCTTACTGTATAATAGATATTTTACTGTCATTACCCACTATTTTGGACCATTCTAAGACACTTTTCTTCTATGGTTTTTCTTCCTCAAATGCCCCGTTTTCGAGATATGCCCCATTCCCAATACCCATAGAAACATGGGTAAATATTGAATGAATAACCGTTATTGCGTACGGTTTTTCTACCTTCATTACCTACTTATTTAGACCATTCTAAGACTATTTTTATCTATGGCATTTCCTCCGCAAATGCCCGATTTCCAAGATAGGGCTATTCAAATGGGGCATTTTGAAATTAGCCTGACCTTACCTGACCTAACCTAACCTAACCTAGACCGCATCAGACTACTGGGACCTAACCTGGGCAGACTACCGGGACCTAACCTAGGCAAACTACCAGGAAATAATCGTGATAAAGTACAATAAATGACCGGGGTAAAATACTGGGACCTAGCTGGATCTGGCGACACTGCTGCAAAACGGTAATTCTTTAAATAAATACATAAATTAATTATGGTGTTTATATATTACTTTATATCTGGTTATAAGGATACAGTCTCGTATGTTTGTTTGACAGGAATAAATCTCAGGCCCATATTCAGAAAGATTCGTGGTGTATACGATGGTGTGGTACTGGTACGATGGCTCTGTCTATGGAGTCGTCGTACCGGTACCACACCATCGTATTCACCATGGATGTTCTTGAATATGGCCCTATATACCATGTCCTTTCTATTTTTGGGGACATATTTATTCACTTTTCATGTATGATATAATTATTGGTAAATATTGAAAGAATTACCGTTATTGCGTACGGTTTTTCTACCTTCATTACCCACTTATTTAGACCATTCTAAGACTATTTTTTTCTATGGCATTTCCTCCGCAAATGCCCCATATCCAAGATATGTTCAAAAGGGGCATTTTGAAATTGAGGAAAAAATAAGAAAAAATATATTAAACCGATAATATGGTATTTCTGAAGAACAGGTCCTTCTAATTTGGTGCAGCATTTTTTAGTTTTTCATACATATAATTGGATGTTTTCTTCATTCTTTTCCATAATATTATGAGCAAATATATGTTAACCTTTTCCTTGTATGAGTATTCTCTTAATGTCCATTTGATTACTATAGTCACCATCTTACAGGCCTCCTACACTCCAGATGATGACGAACATTACCGAGGTGACTTTGGTGCTGGCTATGAAGTGGGTTCCTTCCCTAAAGACCACATCACACAATTATCTCCACCGGATCAGAAACCAAAAATTCTCCTTATGGGACTACGTAGGTAATAATTATGATATGTCATATGTATATCATTACTCTATGGTAATGCTGTATAAATTATAGTCAAGGTCCTGAATATTATGTATAAATTACAGTACAGTATTATAAATATTGTATGTACCGTACTATATAGTGTATAATTATAAAGTGGCTGCTCAATATATTCTGTATATGGATGGCTGTATGAGAGAGATGAAGGACAAAGTGAATGGTCTGGGGGTGAAGTTGAGGCTGAATGAAGCAAATTGGTCCTTGGTGGCAAGTTTATTTGCGGATGACACTGTGTTGATGGCTGAGAGTGAAAGGGAGGTACAGAGAGTGGTGGAGGAATTTCAGTCTGTGTGTAAACGAAAGAAACTGAAGGTGAATGTTGGTAAAAGTAAAGTGATGGTATCCGAGAGAGCAGAAACTGAAGTGATTGACTTTGCTACACCTTACAGAGTGGCTGTACCAACTGGGACCAAGTGTGAGTTAACTCTGAGGGGCGAGAGGATGGAGGAAGTGAAGGAGTTTAAGTACCTGGGTACAGTTATGTGTAAACATGGAAGTATGGAAGTAGAAATTAGGGAGAGGGCAATGAGGGGTAGACAGGTCATAGGATCACTGGTCAGGATTATGAAGGGTAGAAGTGTGAGTATGGAAGTGAAAAGGGGACTACGAAATAGTATAATCCTGCCAACACTGACATATGCGTCGGAGACATGGACATGGAGTAGGGCTCATCAGTCTAAAATAGGTGCTGTGGAAATGAGTTACTTGAGAGGAGCATGTGGGTTGTCTAGGTGGGATGGAGAAAGTAATAAGAGTGTGTATGAGAGATGTGGTATGAGTGAGAAGGCAATTGGTATTGAGTGTGGAGTGGTTGAGAGAGTGAAGCGTAATACACTGAGGTGGTTTGGACATGTAGAGAGAATGCAAGGTGAGGAGTTTGTAAAGAAGGTGTATGGAAGTAAAGTTGTTGTTGTTGATGTTCTCCCGGGGCAGAATGGCCTCCTGCCCCACAGACCCCTGGTACACTCTGGTCGCAGTGAAAAAACAAATTAAAATAAAGGAGGGGCTGGCCCTATATGCCTGGGCTACCGAAGCACATCCCAAGGAAATGGGACCAGAGCTTACTGGACCAGGGAGTCTGGGGGCCTCCGACCGCCAGGGAGATTGGGGGGAAGGCTTTGATCCCACAGCCAGTGCTGTGGGCCCAAATCCACGTTACCACAAGAGCTACAAGTGGGGCCGTACCTTCCATGAGACCAGCCCTGAAGGGACCATAAGGGGAGGGAGTTTACACTGCTGCATGCAAAGGGAAATGCACCCCCGTGTGCTGGCGGTCCACACAGCAGTGGGAAAAAAAAAAAAAAAAAAAAAAAAAAGGCCTCCGGTTGCAGTACACCTCACGTGGATTTTTAATCCATGTGGGCAGATCTCGTCAAATCCACTAGAAAGTGACCAGATCCTACAACAATCTTTATTCTAGCCCTGTGGGGGATAACTAATATTCACAGAGAATAAAGTCAGCCCCACTGGGCCCTGGAAGTAAAGTTGTGGGACCTGGTGTGAAAGGCAGACCACCGGTTAGATGGCAGAACAGAGTGGAAGAGTATGTAAGGGAGAGAAACGTGAGGGGCAGAGGAGGATATGAACAAGTAAGAAGGGAGTGTTGGAACAGGGAAAACTGGAGACACTTCTGCCGTGGCCTTCCCCTTGGGAGGAGTTCCCGGAGGGAATGAGGCATCAGAGCTATAGATAGATATATAGTTTATTTAGCAGTAGTTCTTTGTTTGCTTCAATAGCATGAGTTAGTTTTTAGGGAGTGTTGAACTTTGTAATTTTTTTATAAATATTTGTCAAGTTCTATTAACCCTTAAAAGCCGATGGACGTATTAATACGTCACCAAAAATTTTGACCTTGAAGCCGATGGACGTATATATATGACGGGCTATAAAAGACTGCATGGGCTGTATCTAGCCACTTTATTGGTACCACTGATCTTATCTGAGCTGAAGCTACGAGTCTTTGTGTATACTGGTGTCACGTGACCCTCTGGGGTGTGGGGGGAGACCAGAATAGCCTCGTGTCTCTCAGCATAGCAGCTCACCCAAACCCCCCTCTACTCCCTCTCCTGGGCTACACATCCTTACATATAGATTTTTCCAGCCTTGTTTACACAAGCTACTCCTGTATATAAACTTGAAAGCTCGCCACAAAACTACATGAGCATGTGTTATGTATTTTTACCCTCAGATACTGTATTTTTGTTGTTTTCATGTCCATTCAGGTGAATATGATATATATTTTATTCACTTTTACTCAGAAATACGTAAATAATGCAATTATTTATATTTTTATGCCTTTTAAAAAATTATTTAGTCATATTTCATCGTTTTTAAGGTAGAATAGGCTGTCTTGCAAGCCTTGCTATGCAAGTATGCGTACTTTAAATCAATGCTATATTCAAACCAGTGGACATAAGAGACTCTAGATTTCAGATTCTGGTGTGAAAAATAAAGCTCTACAAATCCATAAGAACAAAATTTACCTCTGTGATACTTTAAAAATGACCCTGGTTTTTCTAAACAAGGAGGGAAACACACCTAGACAAAGACAAAACTCATTAATTCATTAATAACTTGTAATGAACCTCTGGTGTGTGTGTAACAATTATAATGTAACTCTTCCATAAACTCCTTCATGAACCAATGTATGAAACAAATTAATTTATACTTTGTAGGTTTGAGGTAAACATAATAAGAACAATGAAAATGAAATGTCATTTACTCTCTTTATTGTTGATCAGGACATGTGAATGAAACTATTATGTCTTATTGAGATTTCTGTCTTTATTACAGGAGTGGCAAGTCTTCAATACAAAAAGTTGTTTTCCACAAAATGACACAAAAAAAACCCTTTCTTTGGAGTCAACAAACAAGATAGAGTCTGAAAACATCTCCAACTCTTCCTTTGTACAGTTCAAGATTTTGGACTTCCCAGGTCAGATTGATTTCTTTGAAAAACCATCCTTTGACTCAGAGAAAATATTTGGTGGACATGGAGCTCTGGGGTGGGATCTTCAAAGCATCGTAAGTTGGTGGCGCTACGATCACCTTTACTCTCTCGTAGCCGCCATATTTGATCATGGCTTACGAGGATTATAAGTTGGTATCTCCAAAGCTTCATAACCTCCATCGTAGCTCACGATGATAGCCTCGTAGCGAGCGTCGCTGCCCGTTTCGTTCCGTGTGTTTTGTTCATCCCGCCACCCAGCTGACTGGCTCTCACCCAATCACAATGAAGGAAACAATATGTCCTTGGTACTGTAAGCCAATCATAACATAGTATTACAATGTCAACAAATAAACATTGTCTCACCACCAGCTGATAGAGATGACACAGTCACCAAGTTACATCAGACAGGAATTAACAGCAAAAGACAGGTAAGTGAATTATTATACTGTGTTGATAAACATTTAACACAACAGTGGAGATAAGGCAGCTGCCCCCCCCCCCCCCGGGCATATTTTTAATATCACGCCAATCACTGGTATATTGTATATAGATTTTTGGTTAGGTTAGGTTTGGCTAGTTTAGTTTAAGATAGGTTAGTTACGTACTGTAAATAAAGAACAGCATGATACAAATAGTTTACTGGTAGCTGGTTGTCATGAAAATAAATCAAAGACATTGACTGGGAGGACATTATATTCTTTTAACTTCTACTGTCACTGTTATATTTCCTTTACCCCTACCTACAGTAGTTTCTATATTAATCTCAAAATCTGTACAATTGATTGCCATTACCAAGTAACAGGCAGAAATATACCATATGTAGTGAAATCTGGGAAGTGCAATATAATAACTAAGACTTCAAACAGTTTTATTGAAAGACAGATCAAGGAAATAAAATATGGTATTTATTGAAAGAATTACCGTTTTGAAGCAGTGTTGCCAGATCCGGCTAGGTCCCAGTATTTTGACCCTGTCATTTCCTGTACTTTACCACGGTAATTTCCCAGTAGTTTGCCCAGGTTAGGTCCCGGTAGTCTGTTCAGGTTAGGTCCCAGTAGTCTGATGCGGTCTAGGTTAGGTTAAGTAAGGTCAGGCTAATTTCAAAATGCCCCATTTGAATATCTTGGAAATGGGGCAATTGCGGAGGAATTGCCATAGAAGAAAATAGTCTTAGAATTATCTAAATAAGTAGGTAATGAAGGTAGAAAAACCGTACTTAATAACGGTAATTCATTCAATATTTACCTAAAATATATAAGCATTATTTATATTGTGGATTCAGCTGTTGGCATGGGCACACATGGGTTGAAGGATGGGGGGGGGGGGAGTGTCCATTGCCTGATTTAGATACAGTACCATTTTAATACGATAACCAGGTATTGTAATTTATTCTGCTTGGTTCTGCTTTGTTATTGAATTATGTACCATTTTTCGTTATATTTCAGGTGGTGACACTAGTGACACAAAGACATTCACCCACATAGAAGAGGCTATGGCTCAAGTCATTAAAGAAGTGCAAGTGTCGGGTATTTCTGTGGACTCCAAGACCCAGGCAGTATGTACAGTATATAACAGTAAAAAATATCCTGCTGTTCATCTAGGCTAGTAATATGGAAATCTTCCCTCATTGGCACTATGTGAAGTAATTACATTGAGAGTTTATATATATAAAACATACATTTTGAGCAGCATTACCTCTCAATTCCATTCAAAGTTAAACAGTGCAAATCATAAGGCCTTAGTCCTAGGAACAAATATACAAGATGTTCTCATATATCCATACCTTCAGTAAATACGGTACATGTACAGTGATGACCCAATATACAGGAGTCAAGTACATAGTGATTTATACATTTTGTGTATCATATAAATAACTCCCGTTAGCAGTTCATGTAGTCGTAAAAATTGGAGCCATGTTAATCAAAACTAAATTTGTGATGCTTTGTTGGATTCCATATGTATCATATGAGTACTTTAACCAAGTAAAAATTGCAGTACTGCTGCTGTACTTATATGTATGACTAATTATATACTGCTTTCTTTAAGAGTGACTTTACAATTTTAATTCATAACGATAATCCTTAATATTTCTCTAAAATTATATGAAAGTTGCTAATTTTCATAATTTCATAATAAGGTGATGTGGATGACCCAGGACTGCCATCAAGGGCCCCTTCACCTAGACCTGGGCCAAGTTGGCAGGACTTCGGGCCAGTTACAGTGGAAGACTGTGAGGTTTTGACTGGCGACAGCTTGCCGAAGCTGGTAGAACCTACCACCAAGTGAGGAGCATTCGTACCACAGCTCTGTAGCCTCAAGTCGCCCTTCCTCTAGGTCAGCTGGAGGTGTGGCAGCTCATCTGGAAGCTACGCTAGCTCCAGATATACTAGTTGTCCATAAGACTATAAGGGATATTTTGATGGATCTTGCAGAAAATATAGCCACAATATCAGAAACTTTGGTGAACATTAAAAAGGCTATCGAGAAAAGGTGATTTGTTTTCAAGTGTGTTTTGTTGTGTGTGTGTGATTTTTTTTTTTAATGATTAGTGTGGTTTAAGTTGTGTTATATTTTGTGACAGAGTTATTAGTGTGCAAGTATGTTTTTAGTTGTGTGGTTTGTGTGTAGGTTTCAATCTAAATTATTGTTAACTTCTGCTTGTTTTTTTAAGAAATTACAATATTTATTTTCATTATATATTTTGTCTTTCAAATATAGCTTTTAACATTCACATATCATGTTAGATTTATTATTCTTTGAGTAAAATCAACTTTTTTTTCATGCATTCTTATCTTTGGCCAATAATATTAATGTCTTAGTTTTATTTACATATCAAGGTTCGAAGATTAACTATAAGGATATACTTATGCCGTACTGTGGCTTTAATCTTATTGTATTTTAATAATTTCTCTGCCATATTTGTGATATGTCCAAGCAATGTGAAGAGTGCCAAACAAGTACTGTAGTCATTAAGGAATTGGTGTTTTTTTGTTTTCAGTCATTGTTGGAAAGTACATGAGTTCAAACAGCTTTCCAATATCATAAATTTGCAGGTTTTTACTCAGGTATATATAATGTAATGAACTGTGATAATGCAGGAAACTAATAGTACAAATAGCTAGGGAGGTATCATGGATTTCTGTAAACTTTACAGGTGTCATATGTAAATAAAATGTAGGTTTTTTTATAGTTTATAATTAAAACATTAAGAAAAAACAATACCAGTCACATATTTGTTATATGCTGTTGAAAAGCATTTATTTTTGAAAAATACAAGTCTTATGTAATATGAGAACAGGTGAAAATTATGTATTAAATTATACTGTTCAATAACATTAATTGAATTGGTTGGAAAGGTTCATGTACGGTACATGTTATTGAGACTTTTACAACATGATAATATTTGCATTAGTTAATTCTGAGACATATTTTTGTCTTTAGATTCGGGAATATGGTCAACCTTTTACACATCTCCAGTATATATCAGTAGGTATATAATTCCAGTTATTTAAATGTTACCAGCTCACACATCACATTAATGTGCTTGTAATATTTTCATTAGAGAGTCAATCAATCATAAAGAAAGTTTATTAACCTTAAGAATATCCACTTCATGCAAAGGACTATGGATTAAAGACTCATACTACATGGATTAAGTTAGGTCTAACTATGCAATGAAGAATTTCTGCTTTGTTTGCAGGTAACTGGAAGCCACTTTCCTGCAATTAGTAAGTCACCATTATATCCTATTATTCTTAAACACTCCAAAAGTAATGATACACAAAAAAGTATTTGTAACTTTCTATTTCACAGTGCATCAGTTTAAATTGACACTTGCAGCTCCATTCTCCTAAGCTGCTCACTGAATCCCCTCTTCTTGTTTATATTTACCGATAAGTGACAACAACAACAACCATTATGTCGCCTGTGTCGGCCGCGCCAAGTGTAAATAAACTCAAATCTCACTATTTACGGGTTGTTTATCGACTACGCGACCCTGCTATCAGCCTTAAGAGTGCTTTTCAGTTCTCGTAGCGCTACGAACAAATATGGCGCATAATGGCGGACGAAAACTCCCTTACGATGCTTTGAAGATACGATCGTAGCGGTTATGAACAACTTACGAGCAAATATGGCGCTACGAGAATCATAACTGCGGTTACGATGCTTTGAAGATCCCACCCCAGCTCTCGTTCACTAAGACCTAGCAGCACTTTAGCTGCCACTGTCGCTTCCACCATCTCCCTCCATTTTCTCACTCTTAGTTCACTAATTACCACATTCAGCATGGTAGCTCTCTCTCGTTCATACTTATCACATACCATCAACACATGTTCTACTGTCTCATCTTCCCTACTCTCACACATCCCACACACCTTACTACCTTCATTACTCCATCTATATATTCTGTCATTCACCTCCAGTGACTTCGTTCTTGCCTTAAACATCAGCTCACTTCCCCAGCTACCATCATAGAACACTTCACTCCTTGGTATGTCCTTAGAGGAGTACCAATCTAGCGTGCTCTTCTGACTTATGCCTCTCATCCATTCATCTCTGCCTATTTCTTGTATCCGTCTCTTAATCTCATTCATCCATTTCTCATCGCTCCATCTACCCCTTTCATCTAGCATTGGGTACTGCATTGCACACTTTTCCATTCTCTTATCACACATCCTTCTCCACTTGGTGTACCGTCCTGTCCATTTATACCCCATCTGTCTTCATTCATTCCCTCTAGTCTAACGTTATATATATCTAAACACTCCTTTGGCTATCCTCTCCTCAAACGTAATCCATCCAGCGTCACCTCTTATTGCTTCCACACCTACATACTTGATATATTTACCATTTACTGCAGTACTTCCAGAATTATGACCTCTCTTTCCATATAGCCTGTGTAAGAGTTCCCGTAGCCAACCGTATATCCAGTAATGAATCAGGTGAATTTATCTAATAACAATATTATATTTCAGAGAGTTTTTACGCATCATTGTTGAGAGCAAGTGGTGGGAAGTAGGATTCATATCATGTAAACAAGAAGCCAAATGTATCCCCACCACCACAAGTCAGCAGAGCACACACACACAACGGATTCTCTGTACCAACTTCCAGGAACTCCTTAAGCTTTACCCACATCTGGCCGCCACTGTCATGGACAAATGTATTACCAAGTCTGAGAAATCTCCTGGTCACAGAGAATATGACTGCAGATTGTTGGAAGATAATTACTATATGGAAGATGGTAAATATTTAGGGAGTAATAGTCAGAAAATACAGTACATAAATGCCTTCATGTTACTTATACATATATACTAATTTAATAGCTATGTGCAGTTTTCACTTTGATTAAAAGGGTTACCTTTTT
Source organism: Petrolisthes cinctipes (assembly GCA_033782935.1). Taxonomy (NCBI): domain Eukaryota; kingdom Metazoa; phylum Arthropoda; class Malacostraca; order Decapoda; family Porcellanidae; genus Petrolisthes; species Petrolisthes cinctipes. The sequence goes on along the minus strand of JAWQEG010002674.1, from coordinate 66,294 downwards.
TGAGGACAATGGGAGGCTACTGATTCCTCCAACAGATGTAATAAATGAACCATACAACCTTACTAATACATGCCTTGACTTTACTATGTGTAGCATTAAGGAGGTAATACAATTTTGGTACATATAAAAACTGTAATTCCTCCAAAATATGCCAGGAGATAGGACCTGATGAACGAAAATAATGGTGGCCTGTTGTCTGGAATAGTTTGAAGAAAGTGGTTGCTTCAGATTTACCAACACTGTAATATCTTGATAAAGGAAGAAACTCTTTTTGGTAAATTAGAGAGTTACTGTTTCCTCAAAACTATTCCAGGAAATAAATCACCTCAGTGTTACTAATAGGTGAACAGTTTCAGAACATATACTAGTTCAAAGGAATCGGTAGCTTCCAAACTATATTAAGAAACGGATACCCCCTTCACAAGATTAAGGTGATGTGTTTTCTAGGAGAGTTTGGAGGAATCAGTAGCCTTCCAATTTACCATGAAGAGTTTCTCCCTTTAAATATTATATCAACATTGGGTGTGTTACATACACATTAAAGGATTCAAGGGGCTCCAACGTACAAAGAGGATGTATTACTTTATAGGTAATACGTTTAATGACATATTTTTGGAGGAAGCCAGTGCCCTCCAATTCACCATCAAGAGAATATTACCTTAACCTCATGTAAACTAATTTCAACTGTCCCTGTTTTCCTAGGCATGTGGTCTTCAGTGAGTGTAAAATGAAGTGATGGACACAAGTATTTATTCACTGTATATTGAGGATCTACAATAGTCTTCATAATCAGTACTAATAGTAAACTCCATCTCTTCACTCATTTGTTTCCAGGTAAGAGTCCATTTACACCTAAGAACACCCTGAAGCCAGGTGTAAAGGTGGTGATAGCGGATGCATCAATGTGGAAACGTGAACACCCGCTGACCTACATGACTGAATACAAATGTCACGCTCTCCTCAAACACCCATTGGTTGAGGCTTGGCTCACATACAAGTTCCCGGGAGTCATATGCAAAGTGGATAGCTTATACACTTTTGTTTCTGAGAGTTGTATCAGTGGCCATCTTCAGCAGTTTCGTTATTGGGATGTAAGTACAGAAATTATTAAACTTCTTTGATAACTATCATTTAAGTAGCAGTAGTGTTTGTAGTTACTCTAGTTTGATTGACAGCAAAATGTAACACACCATCAATTGGGGCACTTGGCCTCACGAATGGCAAATTTTTATTGTACAGTACAGTACTAAGGTTTGTACTGCAACATCTTAATCACTTAAAAAGCTGTACTGTATGGGTAATGAAACAAACAAGCAAATATCATATGTGAAAACACTGCTGTCTATATTATGGTTCATGAATGTTACTGTACAACAAACACACTATTGCTTATTTAATATTTTAGTATGTGTGGCATATCATCCATATCCTCTAGCCATTGTTACTGGCTTTCCTCTTCTTCAATTACAACATCCACTTTGACAACCTTCATCCTGATGACTCTGGCATTGTCTTCTTCACTTTTTACCGGTATGTCGGCATCAGTTTTTGTATAGTGGAGTTTATGGACCGTATGCAAGAATATCTGTGGTGTTGACGATGCCGTGGTACTGGTACGATGGCTCCGTAGTGTGTCTGGAGTCATGGTACTAGCACCATGCCATCATTAACACCACGGATGTTCTTGCATATGGTCCAATGGTCTACTGATGCCTTCTTTCTCACTGCTGCCAACTTGTTAAGAATGTTTTGCTGCTGCTGGTACCTCACACTCTCTCCTCACTATTCAAAATAAATATATCACTACAGTATATAGTGAACTCTTATTTGACATTGGTATTTTGGGTGTGTAATGAAACTGTGTACAGAAAACCCTCATTGTACAGTACACTGGTATTATGGGTGTGTAATATAGTGTACAATAAGTATTTACAGTACATACATTCATTTCACATACATAATCTCAGTGTAAAAAGAGAGTTTACTATAACCTCCTCAGAGACAGCAGCAAATTTTCTTGAAATATTTTGACATTTTCTGGAGAACAGTCTGGACCTGGGAGATTATCTTTGAAATCTAAGGACATAATACAACATATACATAATACAACATATACATAATACATTCATATACATAATGCAACGCATACATAATACAACATATACATAATACAACATATACATAATACAACATATACATAATACAACATATACATAATACAACATATACATAATACAACATATACATAATACAACACATACATAATACAACACATACATAATACAACATATACATAATACAACATATACATAATACAACATATACATAATACAACACATACATAATACAACATATACATAATACAACATATACATAATACAACATATACATAATACAACATATACATAATACAACATATACATAATACAACATATACATAATACAACACATACATAATACAACATATACATAATACAACATATACATAATACAACATATACATAATACAACATATACATAATACAACATATACATAATACAACATATACATAATACAACATATACATAATACAACACATACATAATACAACATATACATAATACAACATATACATAATACAACATATACATAATACAACATGTCAGGTAATAGCCTATAGTTGACCCTCAATATTTAAGATGAATGAATTTAGCACATACAGTATATCCTTTTAATACAGGTTCAATAAATCACTTTGTATAGTAATGAATAACAGAAGCCTGGGAAAACATTTGTTGGTGGTCTTCAATGAAGGACTGAGTGTAAAATGAAGTGTTGAAATAAGTATTTATTTATTCATTGTACAGTATATTGAGGGTCTACAACTCTACAGTACCCTACTTAATACATTATATATTACTAAATTTGTAAGTGGGCAATACACTCTTGTGGTTTGTTGAAGTGCCTTGATTCCTCCAAAGTTTGCTGGGAAACAAACAGTACCAAGTTAACAAACATAATGGTGGCCTGTTGTTGCTTGGAATAATTTGGAGTTAACAGTTGCTCCAGACAGATTTACCACCAACACTGTAATTCTCCCTGAACATAACAACAGAAAATAAATTAAGTGCAATTGCCTTGTATTATTCTATTTACCCTAATTTAAGGTACCACCCACCAGCTTTGTCAAGAGTTAAGGAGGTAATACAATGTTGAAAAATCTGGTGCAACCGTTTCCACCTAACTATTCCAAGCAACAGGCCACCATTATATTGTTAATCTAGTCCTGTTTCCAGACATACTTTGGGGGAATCAAGGCATTCTATTGTACTAAAAGTGTATTGTCCCCTTAAGGACCTCAGCATTTCATGGTTGTATTTATATTTTTTCTTGTCATACATATATTTTCATATCATGAAGTGTATTAATGTGATATATTATAATTTTTCAGAATAAATATTTATTTTCATTAGGTAATATAGTATTGTTAATTTAATATATTTTGTCATACTTACATTTTCTTATAATTAACTGTGATGCATAGAATTAATTATACAAAACCTGTTATTAACTAGTCACATTGTTCCAGGATAAATATTAATTTTCATTATGTAATACAATGCTGTGCAGTTCCACATAGGTGTTTCTAATATACACACATTACAGTTTATTTATATTTTTTCTTGTCATACATATATTTTCATATCATGAAGTGTATTAATGTGATATATTATAATTTTTCAGAATAAATATTTATTTTCATTAGGTAATATAGTATTGTTAATTTACCCACAGAGGTTTTCTTACTACACACACACACACACACAACACACACACACACAGTACAGTATAGAATGTATGTATTCCTGTTTGATAATAGTAAACATTTCATGTAGTGTTTGTACTATTTTAAATACAAAGTAATAATTAAACTGGTCAAAGTAACTACTGTGATTTACAAACAACCCCTTATCCTTTTTTATATGCACATACAAAAAAAAAAGAAAATACAATGAGACAAACGCATATTAATATTCATATTTACATAGTACTGTAAATGAATACATATGGATTGTACTCCTTCATGTAAACAAATTATGAACACACTTTGGAAAATTACCAAAGTATTGAATTGGAAATCGCTTATGATCAGTGATACAAGTAAAGTTAAGAGGGAAGCCTTTTGAATGCAATAAACATATGTACCGTAAAACTCCCTAACTTCGGAAATTTGTTACATGTTTTAGTTAATAACTGTTTTAACAATGGTGAAAATGTATTTTTGTTGGTGTCATGCGGTAGCCAGGGAGAGTACCTACTGAATCCATATAACAAACACAATTAAGCACGCTAGTTTTTTTTTTTTTTTTTTTTTTTTGTCTCAGAAGTATGCTCTTATATATCTACCCCTTTCAGCTTGTTGTGCACCATTGTTGTTGGCAATTTCTACTTCATGGTCAGCACCATCATCATCTGCATTAGATTCGTCTGAGTCTGTATCTGATTCAACAGGATCATTTGGGAGTGGGACTCTTCTCATGATAGCAAAATTATGCAGTACAACAGCTGCTACAATAATGTTTTTTGTGGTGTCTAAAGCTGTGTAGATACGCTTTCCCAAGCAGCTAAAGCGTCTTTTAAGCACATCAAATGCACATTCTACTTTATTCCTAGTTTTGATGTGTGCCTCATCATACAATCTTTCACCGTTGTTATTGGGATTCATTAGTGGAGTGAACAGATAACTCATGCAAGGATAGCCCATGTCACCCAACAACTTACCCCTGTGCATGCCTTGCTCAAATTCATGACGTAGCCTGCTATTATTAAAAATATTGCTGTCATGGGCACTACCCCACCATCTGGCCACTATATTAAAAAAAGTTAAATCTAAATCTGGCCCACATACAGCTTGACAGTTAAGGGAAAAAATGCCTTTTCTATTGCGGTATAGCTCAGGATTATCACAGGTTGGCCGCAGAATGTGAATATGGGTGCAGTCGATAGCACCAACAATTCCTGGCATACCGGCAATGTCCCTGAAACCCTCCATCACCTGAATTACATCCAAACCTGTTGGCATCTTTACATAATCCCTTGCCATCTGCGCAATAGTGGGTGTCACTGTCCTCAGACATTTGCTGACACTAGTCTGAGACACTCCATAGCAGTCACTAATTGTCAGTTGATGTCCACCAGTAGCCATACATCTCAAAGTTATGAGGACCTGCAGATGTTGTGGTATCGGGCAACCTATTGGGAAATTACAGTATAATTAGTTAACACAACTGTCCCTGTACATTCGCTGTGGTTACATAAATACTGTATTACACACCACTGTAATTTACTGAATATTACATTCTATGGATATATGCTATTCCTCTAAAATGCATCTTGGACCCTTCATCTTTTTATATGAATAAACAAACCTGGAATTTGCATATTTTAAACTGCATGCTTTTCTTTATACAAATGCCGTGACCCACACACTGTTTCATTTCTGACTCTGTCAAACAATCTCACTCCACTGATTGCCGTTCAACATTGCAAATTAATCACAACCACTAGTGTCCTCTCTCTACTCTCTCTGCATGCTATAGTAACATATATATATATATATATATATATATATATATATATATATATATATATATATATATATATATATATATATATATATATATATATATATATATATATATATATATATATATATATATATATATATATATATATATATATATATTTATATAATACTGTAAAAATATAAAAATATGATCTGATGACATATTCTATCAGTCATAATGGATTCTATTTCTACAGTACCAACAACAGCATAAATATGAAGCTTGGCTAAAGAGTGACCCCACCCACATGAAAACCAAAATTATACAGACTCCATAACTGGTACTGTACCTCTTGCATCTGCAGCAATGGGAAGTTGTTCAGTGATATTTTGTAAGAGGTTCAGCACACACTCCTTGCTGAGCCTGAAGCGTAGGAAGAACTCATCCTCAGCAAGGTCTTGAAATGGATTGCTGCGATCCGGAACAATTCTTCTTCGCAGCCTCACTCTAACCCTTTCCTCCATTCTCCTAATGTTTCGCATCTGAAGCCAGTGATGATCATTCTGCATGTTGCCTGATGTTACATGTAAGAAATAAAGACAGACATTAAGAAACCAGAAAAGAATATGAGGGTTAGATCAATAAATGGAAAACAGAGATGTAAAAAATGTTTATGCCCCCAGAACAACATAACATAAGGCTGAATATGGATTTTTTGGAGAATATGTAGAAATGTACCATATATGTACAGTATATAAAACAAAACACACATACAAACACGTATGTTATTGTTTCCATATTTGGTAAGATTGAAATACCGGTATGTAACAAAATGTTGGGACTATTGTGTGAGACATGATTCCCATATTTTCCCTAATCAATATATCACAGATTGTTTCCTAAAATGTATTATAAGTAAATAAAGTATAAAATATCTAAATCTCTTCCACTGATTATAAACTGCAATGAAAGAGACACTTCTGTCTCAATATCTTTAAATTGTTTAAATTTCACATGGAAATGCATTAAAGGCACAACAATTCTGTAGTACCAATTAAAGGCACAAATGCTTTTATTTACCGTACAGAACTACCAAAAGAAATTATTTTCACTCAGTACCCGGTACTCTGTAGGTATACAGTATTGTGAGTTATTGTGAGTGGCTTGATATATTTATTACCCTTCGAAAATTATGTTTTAAATTACATACCGGTTAGGTCAGTAATCTGCCGAGCTTCAAGACTCCAGAAGACAGCCTCACAGTTGATATTAGGTTAGGTGAGGTGAGGATCGTCTGATGGATGAAATAACATACATACTGTACTTTGTTTATATGGACACATGTTTACTTAGTATCACTGACCTGAGTGTACCTTAATAAATCATTTAAAAACTATATAATATACTCATACAATATGAAATTTTGGGACTATAACCACCCTATATATTACTTATATCCAATCAAATATTAAAACAAACACTATTAATGGAGAGATTATAATAATTTCCTTGATAATAAGCCTAAATTTGATTGTTGTGTTGAAGACTAACCCAGATTTTTTTGTCTTCCTGTAACTTATAAGTTACTGGATTGGACCAACATTTCAAGTGTATACATGTATGATAAACGCAGGTTTGCATACATTACTCTACATTAATCAATTGTTCTAACACATAAACCATCTGTGTCATATTGTTCTGTTCAATTTTTTTTATACAAGCACGAAATCTGAAGTATTGGCATGGATCACATTTCAAGTTCAAGTTCAAGTTTTAGGGTCCCGCAGAGGGCCGCTCATGAGCGGCATAATATGCGGGGGTTGTGCGGGGGATTTAGGGATCCAGGGCAGGATTAGGAAGAGGGTTAGGATAAGGGTGGATTGGGTCAGGGACTGTGGGTTGAGGATTAGGATTGGGGAGGTAATGATTGGTGATCCTATTTCTAAACGTGTCAAGAGTGGGGCTATTAACTACGTGAGATGGGAGATGATTCCACTCTTGGATGCTGCGGGGAAAGAATGAGTGCCTAAATATATCAGTGCTTGTCTGGTATGTATGGTATTTTAAGTTGTGGCTGCCTCTAGTGGATCGTATACTTGTAGGGTGTAGATATGTGTCTTTGTCTATGTCAACTAACTTGTTTGTGATTTTGTATATCATCTGTTGTCTGTGTATCTGTCTTCGTGTTACTAATGGGTCTAGTTTTGTGTCTTGTTTAAGCAAAGTGACTGATGTAGTGTGTCTGTAATCACGTCTGGCCCATCTTGCAGTCTTGTTTTGTATGGACTCTAATTTATTGATATTATTGTAAGTGTGTGGGTCCCAGACGGTGTCGCAATAATCTAAATGTGGCCGAACGAAAGTGTTGTATGCAATAATTTTGGTGTCTGTGTTACACCTGCTGAGGTTCCTGCGCAAGAACCCCAGGACCCTACTAGCTTTAGCCCTGATGCTACCTATGTGTGTGTTCCACCTCATGTCCGCTGAGATGTGGACGCCCAAGTATTTGTGGGAAGTGACTGTGTTGAGGTTGGTGTTGTGTAATTGGTATTTATATGGAATGACATTATGGGCACGGGTAAAACGGATGTGATGGCATTTGTCTGGTCTAAATGTCATCTGCCACTTGACTTCCCAGTCTTCAAGTGCAGTTAGGTCGTCCTGTAGTCGAAGGCAGTCATTCCTATCTTTAATTGGTCTGTAAACTAAGCTATCGTCTGCAAAGAGTCTAGTGGTAGAGGAAAGTGAAAGTGGGAGGTCATTAATGTATGAAAGAAAGAGAAGGGGACCCAGGACAGTGCCCTGGGGTACCCCAGAGGTCACAGGAACAGATGGAGACTGACTACCGTCAAGAACTACACGTTGCTTTCTGGTAGTCAAGAACGTTCTAATCCAGTGAAGAAGTTGTCCCTGTATACCATAGAATTCTAATTTGTGTAGTAGTCTTTGGTGAGGGACTTTGTCGAAGGCTTTGGCAAAGTCTAATACTATGGCGTCAACCTGTCTGATTTTTGTGTCATTGAGGGACTGCAAGATGTCATGAGTAGTTACCAGTAGCTGCGTCTCACACGAGCGTTTAGGCCGAAAACCGTGTTGATTGTCAGTCAGTATATTTTGCCTATCAAAGTGGTCCATTATGTGTCTATGAATAATGTGTTCTAAAATTTTGCAGGGGACTGAGGTAAGTGAAATAGGTCTATAATTAATGGGAAGGGTTCTGTCTCCGGATTTAAAGATTGGGGTCACATTTGCCAAAAGCCAGTCTTGAGGGAGTTCACCGGTCTGTAAAGTCTGTGAGAATATAACCTGCAGGACAGGGGCAAGAACGCTAGTATTAGTCCTCAATATCCTGCAGGGTATATTGTCTGGTCCAGTCGCTTTGTGTATGTCTACCTCAGATAAGAGTTTCTCAATTCCTTGGGTGTTTATATGAATGGGAGGGATAGGTGGGTGTGATGGTGTTGGCATGTCTTGTAAGTGTTCATGTTCATGGGTAAAAACGGACTGGAATTGTGTGTTAAGGGCGTTGGCTTTGTCTTGTGGGTGTGTAACCAAGGAATTGTTGTGTAGTAATGTTGTAATACCGGTCGAGTCTTGTTTGCGTGCTTTAAAAAAGCTGAAGAATTTTTTGTGGTTTTGTGTGTTGTCTGCGAGGAAAGTGGATGTGTATTTAGTTTCTGCTTGTTTAGTTTCTTTCTGTAGTGTTTTCTGTATGTTTTTGTATTCTAACCAGTGTTCTGTATCGTTGTATCGTTTTGCTCTGTTGTATGCCTTTACCTTGTTTCTGTGTAGTCTCTTTAATTGTCTATTGTACCATGGTAATGACCGGTTATGTGTGATGGTTTTCGTGGGTATGTGCTTGTCCATTGTGTCACGTATAAAGTCACGAAGTCTGGTCCAGTTTGTTTCCACAGAGCTGGCCATTGGGTCTGAGTCAAGGAACGAGTCACAAAATTCAACTAAGTCTTGGGTAATGCCATCCATGTCAGCTCTGTTGTACATGTAAATTGTCCTGGGTAATTGTTTTTGTGTTGTTGGCTTGATGTTTGCGTCAATGAGTACCATCTCATGGTCACTAAGACCAGGTAGTACTCGTGTCCGTGTAATTAAGGAAATGTTGTTTGTGAGAAATAAGTCTAGTATGTTGGATGTGACCCCGTGTCTTATGTTAGCATTATGTCTTTCTACACTGACTTGTGTGCGTGTTGGTTCGAGTACTGTTTGGGTAAGTGAGTGGGTGTTAATGATGTCAATGAAATTTTCATGTAAGAGTTTCCTATCAGTCTGTAATAGTAAGTCGCCTTCATGGGTGGGATTGTCCAGTGTCGCCTGTGCTGTCCAGTTTATGTCGGGAAGGTTAAAGTCACCAGCCAACCATATATTTTTGGAGGGGTCAATTTTAGATAAACAATCGTCAAGGGTCTGCAGGTATTCTAAGTTTGAATTTGGGCGACGATAAAATGATCCTATAATGAGTGTCCTGCAGCCCTGTATCTGTATTTTAGTCCATATAATTTCAGAGTCCGCGTTCAGTTCGGTGGCTGGGGTCGCAACTAGTCCTGGCTTTGTCGCAATTAGGACTCCACCATGTTTATCGTCTATTCTGTCCTTCCTGTGTAGGGTCATATTATAGGGACTGTCCGTCGGGAAGATTTCACTGTCCTGGATGTCAGGTGTGAGCCAGGTCTCTGTCCCTATAATAATGTCGGGGTCATAGGTCTGGAGGGTTTGGTGAAAGGCGGCTCTTTTGTTTATGATGCTGCGGAAGTTGATGACTAGGGTACGGAGGGAAGACAGTTTTTTATGGGTGATGGAGTCGAGTGTGGTTATGAGTCCAGAACACTAACCACTCGGCCACACCTGACCTGTGAGTGTCTAGGCATTTCAAATGAAAATGGACCTTCTGAACCTTTCATTCTATTTCATTTGCAAGGATTTTTAGTGGACTCACCTTCTTCAATATAGAAATAAAAAACTACATATAAAAAATGAATAATGTTCATTGAGCCATTGACAAAGTGAGTAAATTACCAACCATAATTACAACTCGGCCAGACAGCTTCAACAACAACAACTCACTTGAGCATCAATAACAAACACCAGAGCTCCATGTCCACCAAATATTTTCTCTGAGTCAAAGGATGGTTTTTCAAAGCAGTCAATCTGATCTGGGAAGTCCAAAATCTTGAACTGTACAAAGGAAGAGTTGGAGATGTTTTCAGACTCTATCTTGTTTGTTGACTCCAAAGAAAGGTTTTTTTTTTTGTGTCATTTTGTGGAAAACAACTTTTTGTATTGAAGACTTGCCACTCCTGTAATAAAGACAGAAATCTCAATAAGACATAATAGTTTCATTCACATGTCCTGATCAACAATAAGGAGAGTAAATGACATTTCATTTTCATTGTTCTTATGATGTTTAGCTCAAACCTACAAAGTATAAATTAATTTGTTTCATACATTGGTTCATGAAGGAGTTTATGGAAGAGTTACATTATAATTGTTACACACACACCAGAGGTTCATTACAAGTTATTAATGAATTAATGAGTTTTGTCTTTGTCTAGGTGTGCTTCCCTCCTTGTTTAGAAAAACCAGGGTCATTTTTAAAGTATCACAGAGGTAAATTTTGTTCTTATGGATTTGTAGAGCTTTATTTTACACACCAGAATCTGAAATCTAGAGTCTCTTATGTCCACTGGTTTGCATATAGCATTGATTTAAAGTACGCATACTTGCATAGCAAGGCTTGCAAGACAGCCTATTCTTCCTTAAAAACGATGAAATATGACTAAATAATTTTTTACAAGGCATAAAAATATATATAATTGCATTATTTACGTATTTCTGAGTAAAAGTGAATAAAATATATATCATATTCACCTGAATGGACATGAAAACAATAAAAATACAGTATCTGAGGGTAAAAATACATAACACATGCTCATGTAGTTTTGTGGCGAGCTGTCAAGTTTATATACAGGAGTAGCTTGTGTAAACAAGGCTGGAAAAATCTATATCTAAGGATGTGTAGCCCAGGAGAGGGAGTAGAGGGGGGTTTGGGTGAGCTGCTATGCTGAGAGACACGAGGCTATTCTGGTCTCCCCACCACACCCCTGAGGGTCACGTGACAGCAGTATACACAAAGACTCGTAGCTTCAGCTCAGATAAGATCAGTGGTACCAATAAAGTGGCTAGATACAGCCCATGCAGTCTTTTATAGCCCATCATATATATACGTCCATCGGCTTCAAGGTCAAAATTTTTGGTGACGTATTAATACGTCCATCGGCTTTTAAGGGTTAATAGAACTTGACAAATATTTATAAAAAAATTACAAAGTTCAACACTCCCAAAAAACTAACTCATGCTATTAAAGCAAACAAAGAACTACTGCTAAATAAACTATATATCTATCTATAGCTCTGATGCCTCATTCCCTCCGGGAACTCCTCCCAAGGGGAAGGCCACGGCAGAAGTGTCTCCAGTTTTCCCTGTTCCAACACTCCCCTCTTACTTGGTCATATCCTCCTCTACCCCTCACGTTTCTCTCCCTTACATACTCTTCCACTCTGTTCTGCCATCTAACCGGTGGTCTGCCTCTCACACCAGGTCCCACAACTTTACTTCCAGGGCCCAGTGGGGCTGACTTTATTCTCTGTAAATATTAGTTATCCCCCACAGGGCTAGAATAAAGATTGTTGTAGGATCTGGTCACTTTCTAGTGGATATGACGAGATCTGCCCACATGGATTAAAAATCCACGTGAGGTGTACTGCAACCGGAGGCCTTTTTTTTTTTTTTTTTTTTTTTCCACTGCTGTGTGGACCGCCAGCACACGGGGGTGCATTTCCCTTTGCATGCAGCAGTGTAAACTCCCTCCCCCTTATGGTCCCTTCAGGGCTGGTCTCATGGAAGGTACGGCCCCACTTGTAGCTCTTGTGGTAACGTGGACTTGGGCCCACAGCACTGGCTGTGGGATCAAAGCCTTCCCCCCAATCTCCCTGGCGGTCGGAGGCCCCCAGACTCCCTGGTTCAGTAAGCTCTGGTCCCATTTCCTTGGGATGTGCTTCGGTAGCCCAGGCATATAGGGCCAGCCCCTCCTTTATTTTAATTTGTTTTTTCACTGCGACCAGAGTGTACCAGGGGTCTGTGGGGCAGGAGGCCATTCTGCCCCGGGAGAACATCAAAAACAACAACTTTACTTCCATACACCTTCTTTACAAACTCCTCACCTTGCATTCTCTCTACATGTCCAAACCACCTCAGTGTATTACGCTTCACTCTCTCAACCACTCCACACTCAATACCAATTGCCTTCTCACTCATACCACATCTCTCATACACACTCTTATTACTTTCTCCATCCCACCTAGACAACCCACATGCTCCTCTCAAGTAACTCATTTCCACAGCACCTATTTTAGACTGATGAGCCCTACTCCATGTCCATGTCTCCGACGCATATGTCAGTGTTGGCAGGATTATACTATTTCGTAGTCCCCTTTTCAGTTCCATACTCACACTTCTACCCTTCATAATCCTGACCAGTGATCCTATGACCTGTCTACCCCTCATTGCCCTCTCCCTAATTTCTACTTCCATACTTCCATGTTTACACATAACTGTACCCAGGTACTTAAACTCCTTCACTTCCTCCATCCTCTCACCCCTCAGAGTTAACTCACACTTGGTCCCAGTTGGTACTCCCACTCTGTAAGGTGTAGCAAAGTCAATCACTTCAGTTTCTGCTCTCTCAAATACCATCACTTTACTTTTACCAACATTCACCTTCAGTTTCTTTCGTTTACACACAGACTGAAATTCGTCCACCACTCTCTGTACCTCCCTTTCACTCTCAGCCATCAACACAGTGTCATCCGCAAATAAACTTGCCACCAAGGACCAATTTGCTTCATTCAGCCTCAACTTCACCCCCAGACCATTCACTTTGTCCGTCATCTCTCTCATACAACCATCCATATACAGAATATATTGAGCAGCCACTTTATAATTATACACTATATAGTACGGTACATACAATATTTATAATACTGTACTGTAATTTATACATAATATTCAGGACCTTGACTATAATTTATACAGCATTACCATAGAGTAATGTTATACATATGACATATCATAATTATTACCTACGTAGTCCCATAAGGAGAATTTTTGGTTTCTGATCCGGTGGAGATAATTGTGTGATGTGGTCTTTAGGGAAGGAACCCACTTCATTGCCAGCACCAAAGTCACCTCGGTAATGTTCGTCATCATCTGGAGTGTAGGAGGCCTGTAAGTTGGTGACTATAGTAATCATATGGACATTAAGAGAATACTCATACCAGGAAAAGGTTAACATATATTTGCTCATAATATTATGGAAAAGAATGAAGAAAACATCCAATTATATGTATGAAAAACTAAAAAATGCTGCACCAAATTAGAAGGACCTATTCTTCAGAAATACCATATTATCTGTTTAATATATTTTTTCTTATTTTTTCCTCAATTTCAAAATGCCCCTTTTGAATATGCCCTATCTTGGATATGGGGCATTTGCGGAGGAAATGCCATAGAAGAAAATGGTCTTAGAATGGTCTAAATAAGTGGGTAAAGAAGGTAGAAAAACCGTACGCAATAACGGTAATTCTTTCAATATTTACCAATAATTATATCATACATGAAAAGTGAATAAATATGTCCCCAAAACTAGAAAGGACATGGTATAAAGGGCCATATTCAAGAACATCCATGGTGAATACGATGGTGTGGTACCGGTACGACGACTCCATAGACACACAAACAGAGCCATCGTACCAGTACTACACCATCGTATACACCACGAATGTTTCAGAATATGGGCCTGAGATTTATTCCTGTCAAACAAACATACAAGACTGTATCCTTATAACCAGATATAAAGTAATATATAAACACTATAATTAATTTAGGTATTTATTGAAAGAATTACCGTTTTGCAGCAGTGTTGCCAGATCCGGCTAGGTCCCAGTATTTTACCCCGGTCATTTATTGTACTTTATCACGATTATTTCCTGGTAGTTTGCCTAGGTTAGGTCCCGGTAGTTTGCCCAGGTTAGGTCCCGGTAGTCTGATGCGGTCTAGGTTAGGTTAGGTCAGGTCAGGTAAGGTCAGGCTAATTTTTAAAATGCCCCATTTGAATATGCCCTATCTTGGAAATCGGGCATTTGCGGAGGAAATGCCATAGATGAAAATAGTCTTAGAATGGTCTAAATAAGTGGGTAATAAAGGTAGAAAAAACGTACGCAATAACGGTAATTCATTCAATATTTACCTTAATTTAGTACCATGATTTATAATAATGTTAGGTATTTATTGAAAGAATTACCGTTTTGGGTATTTATGGAAAGAATTACCGTTTTGCAGCAGTGTTGCCAGATCCGGGTGGGTCCCAGTATTTTACCCCTGTCATTTATTGTACTTTATCACGATTATTTCCCGGTAGTTTGCCCAGGTTAGGTCCCGGTAGTCTGATGCGGTCTAGGTTAGGTTAGGTTAGGTCAGGTCAGGTAAGGTCAGGCTAATTTCTAAATGCCCCATTTGAATATGCCCTATTTTGGAAATGGGGCATTTGCAGAGGAAATGCCATAGAAGAAAATAGTCTTAGAATGGTCTAAATAAGTGGGTAATGAAGGTAGAAAAACCGTACGCAATAACGGTAATTCATTCAATATTTACCCCGTTTTGCAGCAGTGTTGCCAGATCCGGCTGGGTGCCAGTATTTTACCCCCGTCATTTATTGTACTTTACCACGGTTATTTCCCGGTAGTTTGCCCAGGTTAGGTCCCAGTAGTTTGCCCAGGTTAGGTCCCGGTAGTCTGATGCGGTCTAGGTTAGGTTAGGTCAGGTCAGGTAAGGTCAGGCTAATTTCAAAATGCCCCATTTGAATATGCCCTATCTTGGAAATGGGGCATTTGCAGAGGAAATGCCATTGAGGAAAATAGTCTTAGAATGGTCTAAATAAGTGGGGGTAAATATTGAATGAATTACCGTTATTGCATACGGTTTTTCTACCTTCATTACCTACTTATTTAGACCATTCTAAGACTATTTTCTTCTATGGCATTTTCTCCGCAAATGCCCCATTTACAAGATAGGGCATATTCAAATGGGGCATTTTGAAATTAGCCTGACCTGACCTAACCTAACCTAGACCGCTTCAGACTACCGGGAACCTAACCTGGGCAGACTACCGGGCCCAAATCTGGGCAAACTACCGGGAAATAACCGTGGTAAAGTACAGAAAATGACCGTGGCAAAATACTGGGATCTAGCCGGATCTGGCAACACTGCTACAAAACAGTAATTCTTTCAATAAATACCTAAGTGGGTAATGTAGGTAGAAAAAACGTACGCAATAACGGTAATTCTTTCAATATTTACCTAATGTTGTTGTCTGATGATGATTATAATAGTGTTGAGTTCAGCTGTCTAATGTTTGGAGGTGATGGTGGTGGGTCACGTGGGTGTTGTTGTCTGTGTACAAGTGTTGCCAGATCACCACCACCATGATGATGACTGAGAGTCACCCGCGTTCGGGTGTAGCCTTTGCAACGGCGCTCTCTCACTGTCTTCCTCTGCAGACTCTGCAGAGAGAAAACAAAAAACAGCACCAAAGAATACATGTATACACATCATACTTTCATTTTGTATATCCTATACAACCTGCTCGTCCCTATATACTCATTTTCTCTTCAACCATACTCTTTCCAGAAATTCTTTCACACTCTCTATTTTCACTGGACTGTACAGGGGTGGGATCTTCAAAGCATCGTAAGTTGGTGGCGCTACGATCACCTTTACTCTCTCGTAGCCGCCATATTTGATCATGGCTTACGAGGATCATAAGTTGGTATCTCCAAAGCTTCATAACCTCCATCGTAGCTCACGATGATAGCCTCGTAGCGAGCGTCGCTGCCCGTTTCGTTCCGTGTGTTTTGTTCATCCCGCCACCCAGCTGACTGGCTCTCACCCAATCACAATGAAGGAAACAATATGTCCTTGGTACTGTAAGCCAATCATAACGTAGTATTACAATGTCAACAAATAAACATTGTCTCACCGTCAGCTGATAGAGATAACACAGTCACCAAGTTACATCAGACAGGAATTAACAGCAAAAGACAGGTAAGTGAATTATTATACTGTGTTGATAAACATTTAACACAACAGTGGAGATAAGGCAGCTGGCCCCCCCCCCCCCGGGCATATTTTTAATATCACGCCAATCACTGGTATATTGTATAGAGATTTTTGGTTAGGTTAGGTTTGGCTAGTTTAGTTTAAGATAGGTTAGTTACGTACTGTAAATAAAGAACAGCATGATACAAATAGTTTACTGGTAGCTGGTTGTCATGAAAATAAATCAAAGACATTGACTGGGAGGACATTATATTCTTTTAACTTCTACTGTCACTGTTATATTTCCTTTACACCTACCTACAGTAGTTTCTATATTAATCTCAAAATCTGTACAATTGATTGCCATTACCAAGTAACAGGCAGAAATATACCATATGTAGTGAAATCTGGCAAGTGCAATATAATAACTAAGACTTCAAACAGTTTTATTGAAAGACAGATCAAGGAAATAAAATATAGTATTTATTGAAAGAATTACCGTTTTGTAGCAGTGTTGCCAGATCCGGCTAGGTCCCAGTATTTTGACCCTGTCATATCCTGTACTTTACCACGGTTATTTCCCAGTAGTTTGCCCAGGTTAGGTCCCAGTAGTCTGATGCGGTCTAGGTTAGGTTAGGTAAGGTCAGGCTAATTTCAAAATGCCCCATTTGAATATCTTGGAAATGGGGCATTTGCGGAGGAATTGCCATAGAAGAAAATAGTCTTAGAATTATCTAAATAAGTAGGTAATGAAGGTAGAAAAACCGTACCCAATAACGGTAATTCATTCAATATTTACCTAAAATATATAAGCATTATTTATATTGTGGATTCGGCTGTTGGCATGGGCACACATGGGTTGAAGGATGAGGGGGGGGGAGTGTCCATTGCCTGATTTAGATACAGTACCATTTTAATACGATAACCAGGTATTGTAATTTATTCTGCTTGGTTCTGCTTTGTTATTGAATTATGTACCATTTTTCGTTATATTTCAGGTGGTGACACTAGTGACACAAAGACATTCACCCACATAGAAGAGGCTATGGCTCAAGTCATTAAAGAAGTGCAAGTGTCGGGTATTTCTGTGGACTCCAAGACCCAGGCAGTATGTACAGTATATAACAGTAAAAAATATCCTGCTGCTCATCTAGGCTAGTAATATGGAAATCTTCCCTCATTGGCACTATGTGAAGTAATTACATTGAGAGTTTATATATATAAAACATACATTTTGAGCAGCATTACCTCTCAATTCCATTCAAAGTTAAACAGTGCAAATCATAAGGCCTTAGTCCTAGGAACAAATATACAAGATGTCCTCATTTATCCATACCTTCAGTAAATACGGTACATGTACAGTGATGACCCAATATACAGGAGTCAAGTACATAGTGATTTATACATTTTGTGTATCATATAAATAACTCCTGTTAGCAGTTCATGTAGTCGTAAAAATTGGAGCCATGTTAATCAAAACTAAATTTGTGATGCTTTGTTGGATTCCATATGTATCATATGAGTACTTTAACCAAGTAAAAATTGCAGTACTGCTGCTGTACTTATATGTATGACTAATTATATACTGCTTTCTTTAAGAGTGACTTTACAATTTTAATTCATAACGATAATCCTTAATATTTCTCTAAAATTATATGAAAGTTGCTAATTTTCATAATTTCATAATAAGGTGATGTGGATGACCCAGGACTGCCATCAAGGGCCCCTTCACCTAGACCTGGGCCAAGTTGGCAGGACTTCGGGCCAGTTACAGTGGAAGACTGTGAGGTTTTGACTGGCGACAGCTTGCCGAAGCTGGTAGAACCTACCACCAAGTGAGGAGCATTCGTACCACAGCTCTGTAGCCTCAAGTCGCCCTTCCTCTAGGTCAGCTGGAGGTGTGGCAGCTCATCTGGAAGCTACGCTAGCTCCAGATATACTAGTTGTCCATAAGACTATAAGGGATATTTTGATGGATCTTGCAGAAAATATAGCCACAATATCAGAAACTTTGGTGAACATTAAAAAGGCTATCGAGAAAAGGTGATTTGTTTTCAAGTGTGTTTTGTTGTGTGTGTGTGATTTTTTTTTTAATGATTAGTGTGGTTTAAGTTGTGTTATCTTTTGTGACAGAGTTATTAGTGTGCAAGTATGTTTTTAGTTGTGTGGTTTGTGTGTAGGTTTCAATCTAAATTATTGTTAACTTCTGCTTATGTTTTTTAAGAAATTACATTATTTATTTTCATTATATATTTTGTCTTTCAAATATAGCTTTTAACATTCACATTTCATGTTAGATTTATTATTCTTTGAGTAAAATCAACTTTTTTTTCATGCATTCTTATCTTTGGCCAATAATATTAATGTCTTAGTTTTATTTACATATCAAGGTTCGAAGATTAACTATAAGGATATACTTATGCCGTACTGTGGCTTTAATCTTATTGTATTTTAATAATTTCTCTGCCATATTTGTGATATGTCCAAGCAATGTGAAGAGTGCCAAACAAGTACTGTAGTCATTAAGGAATTGGTGTTTTTTTGTTTTCAGTCATTGTTGGAAAGTACATGAGTTCAAACAGCTTTCCAATATCATAAATTTGCAGGTTTTTACTCAGGTATATATAATGTAATGAACTGTGATAATGCAGGAAACTAATAGTACAAATAGCTAGGGAGGTATCATGGATTTCTGTAAACTTTACAGGTGTCATATGTAAATAAATGTAGGTTTTTTTATAGTCTATAATTAAAACATTTAGAAAAACTAATACCAGTCACATATTTGTTATATGCTGTTGAAAAGCATTTATTTTAGAAAAATACAAGTCTGATGTAATATGAGAACAGGTGAAAATTATGTATTAAATTATACTGTTCAATAAAATTAATTGAATTGGTTGGAAAGGTTCATGTACGGTACATGTTATTGAGACTTTTACAACATGATAATATTTGCATTAGTTAATTCTGAGACATATTTTTGTCTTTAGATTCGGGAATATGGTCAACCTTTTACACATCTCCAGTATATATCAGTAGGTATATAATTCCAGTTATTTAAATGTTACCAGCTCACACATCACATTAATGTGCTTGTAATATTTTCATTAGAAAGTCAATCAATCGTAAAGAAAGTTTATTAACCTTAAGAATATCAACTTCATGCAAAGGACTATGGATTAAAGACTCATACTACATGGATTAACTTAGGTCTAACTATGCAATGAAGAATTTCTGCTTTGTTTGCAGGTAACTGGAAGCCACTTTCCTGCAATTAGTAAGTCACCATTATATCCTATTATTCTTAAACACTCCAAAAGTAATGATACACAAAAAAGTATTTGTAACTTTCTATTTCACAGTGCATCAGTTTAAATTGACACTTGCAGCTCCATTCTCCTAAGCTGCTCACTGAATCCCCTCCTCTTGTTTATATTTACTGATGAGTGACAACAACAACAACCATTATGTTGCCTGTGTCGGCCACGCCAAGTGTAAATAAACTCAAATCTCACTATTTACGGGTTGTTTATCGACTACGCGACCCTGCTATCAGCCTAAAGGGTGCTTTTCAGTTCTTGTAGCGCTACGAGCAAATATGGCGCATAATGGCGGACGGAAACTCCCTTACGAGGCTTTGAAGATACGATCGTAGCGGTTATGAACAACTTACGAGCAAATATGGCGCTACGAGAATCATAACTGCGGTTACGATGCTTTGAAGATCCCACCCCTGACACGGTTGTTGTTGTTGTTGTTGATGTTCTCCCAGGGCAGAATGGCCTCCTGACCCACAGACCCCTGGTACACTCTGGTCGCAGTGAAAAAACAAATTAAAATAAAGGAGGGGCTGGCCCTATATGCCTGGGCTACCGAAGCACATCCCAAGGAAATGGGACCAGAGCTTACTGGACCAGGGAGTCTGGGGGCCTCCGACCGCCAGGGAGATTGGGGGGAAGGCTTTGATCCCACAGCCAGTGCTGTGGGCCCAAGTCCACGTTACCACAAGAGCTACAAGTGGGGCCGTACCTTCCATGAGACCAGCCCTGAAGGGACCATAAGGGGGAGGGAGTTTACACTGCTGCATGCAAAGGAAAATGCACCCCAGTGTGCTGGCGGTCCACACAGCAGTGGAAAAAAAAAAAAAAAAAAAAAAAGGCCTCCGGTTGCAGTACACCTCACGTGGATTTTTAATCCATGTGGGCAGATCTCGTCAAATCCACTAGAAAGTGACCAGATCCTACAACAATCTTTATTCTAGCCCTGTGGGGGATAACTAATATTCACAGAGAATAAAGTCAGCCCCACTGGGCCCCCCCTGACACGGTAAATACAGCTACAATCTTCATGTCGCTTCTTCTTCTTCTCTTGTTTCTGATGTGTGTGTGTGTGTCTGTATGAGTGTGTGTGTGTTGAAGGGAGACACACGAATGAATAGTTTACCTCTCTTTCCCTGGGTTATATAGGGCCAGCAGCCTTATGACACACACACACACACACACACACACACACACACACACACAAAAAGAGAGAGAGATCAACTATGGAAAATATACAGAAATGAAAACTTAAAAAAAAAAAAAAAAACACACACACACACACACACACACACAAAAAAAAGAGAGAGATATCAGCTAGGGAAAATATACTTAAATTAAAACATATATGATATACTAAAAAATAATGAAAAAAAAAGAGAGATATCAGCTAGGGAAAATATACTTAAATTAAAACATAAATATGATATACTCAAAAATAATGTAGATGGTATTGTATCTAAATTAACCTAAATGTTATACAATAAGTTACACAACATGTTAGTTTCTTAATAAAAATAAAAAAATGGTGTTTAACCTGTGTGAATTTAACACAAGGGGGACAAGTTTGGGGGGTGCGGGAGTAGGGGGGGGGAGGGTTAGGGGGGTGCGGGAATAGGGGGACAAGCTTAGGGGGGTGCGGGAGTAGAGGACAGGCTTGGGAGGGAGTAGGGGGACAGGCTTGGAAGGGGTTTGGGGTGTGTGGGAATAGGGGACAGGCTTTCTACCCACCCCAAGCCTGTCCCCCTATTCCTGCACCCCCCCCCAAAGCCTATCCCCCTATTCCCGCAACCCCCAACCCTCCCCCCCTCCAAAGCCTATCCCCCTATTCCCGCACCCCCCCCCCAAAGCCTATCCCCCTATTCTCGCAACCCCCAACCCCCCCCCCAAAGCCTATCCCCCTATTCTCGCAACCCCCAACCCCCCCTCCTCCAAAGCCTATCCCCCTATTCCCACACACCTCCTTAATTAACCTGTGTGAATTTAACATATGGTGAAAAGATAGGGTCGGAAAAAAAATGGAGTTGGAGTAATTATTTTAACCCATATAAATTTTAAAGGTTAATAAAACAGACTTACTGATATCAGATAAGTTGAATTAAGGGGGTGCAGGAATAGGGGGACAGGCTTGGGGGGGCTTAGGGGGGTGCGGGAGTAGAGGACGGGC
The DNA here is from genome assembly GCA_033782935.1 of Petrolisthes cinctipes. Classification (NCBI taxonomy): domain Eukaryota; kingdom Metazoa; phylum Arthropoda; class Malacostraca; order Decapoda; family Porcellanidae; genus Petrolisthes; species Petrolisthes cinctipes. The sequence goes on along the minus strand of JAWQEG010002674.1, from coordinate 44,094 downwards.
TTAGTGGGGGGGTTTGGGGGGTGAGGGAGTAGGGGACAGGCTTGGGGGGGGGTTGGTTGGTGCGGGAGTATTGGGACGGGCTTGGTGGGGTTTAGGGGGATGCTGGAGTAGGGGGACAGGCTTGTGGGGGTTTTGGGGGGTGCGGGAGTAGGAGGACAGGCTTGGTGGGGTTTTGGGGGGTGCGGGAGTATGGGGGGGGTTTTGGGGGGGTTAGGGGGGCGCGGAAGTAGAGGACAGGCTTGGGGGGGGTGTTTGGTTGGTGCGGGAGTTTGGGGACAGGCTGGGGGGTGCGGGAGTAGAGGACAGGCTTGGGGGGTTTGGGGGGGTGCGGGAGTAGAAGACAAGCTTGGGTTTTTTTGGGGGGGGTGCGGAAATAGGGGGACAGGCTTAGAGGGGTGTGGGAGTAGGGGGACAGGCTTGGGAGGGGTTTGGTTGGTGCGGGAGTATGGGGACAGGCTTGGGGGGGGTTAGGGGGGTGCGGGAATAGGGGACAGGCTTTCTACCCACCCCAAATTTAAAGGTTAACAAAACAGTACTGTAATCTGTAGACTTATTTGATTCTGTTAGGATGGAGTATTACATAAATATTTTCCTTGGCCCCAGACTGAAATATTGGCTTCAGGTTTTCAGACAACAATTAAGGTAAGTGTATAATGAATTAAAGTCAATCCTGATTTTTTTCAGACTTTCTCAAGCTACGAACGAAAGCAGGAAATTATTGATTCTAAAATACGTGACTTCTCCTCATAGTAAAAGTTAAAAGTTATAATGGTCTCATGTACTGTACTGATGATGACAATACGGTATGTACAGCCACAATCAAATATCCACCAACACTTTCCTTCCATCGTAGTAAATATCTTGGTAATAAAGAACAACACGTGATTTTGCAGCACCTCATAATAATAATAAATATCTTGGTAATAAAGAACAACATGTGTTTAATTTTACTGCACCTAATAATAATAATAATAATAATAATAAATATCTATCTATCTATCTATAGCTCTGACGCCTCGCTCCCTCCGGGAACTCCCCCCAAGGGGGTGGCCACGGCAGAAGTGTCTCCAGTTCTCCCTGTTCCAACACTCCCTCCTTACTTGGTCCATCCCTACTCTACCCCTCACGTTTCTCTCCTTTACATACTCTTCCACTCTGTTCTGCCATCTGACCGGAGGTCTGCCTCTCACACCAGGTCCTACAACTTCACTTCCATACACCTTCTTTACAAACTCCTCGCCTTGCATTCTCTCTACATGTCCAAACCATCTCAATGTATCACGTTTCACTCTCTCAACCACTCCACACTCAATGCCAATTGCCTTCTCACTCATACCACATCTCTCATACACACTCTCATTACTTTCTCCATCCCATCTAGTAAGTCCACATGCTCCTCTCAAGTAACTCATTTCCACAGCACCTATTCTAGACTGATGCGCCCTACTCCATGTCCATGTCTCCGACGCATATGTCAGTGTTGGCAGAATTATACTATTTCGTAGTCCCCTTTTCACTTCCATACTCACACTTCTACCCTTCATAATCCTTCCCAGTGATCCTATGACCTGTCTACCCTTCACTGCTCTCTCCCTAATTTCTCCTTCCATACTTCCATGTTTACACATAACTGTACCCAGGTACTTAAACTCCTTCACTTCCTCCATCCTCTCGCCCCTCAGAGTTATCTCACACTTCGTCCCAGTTGGTACAGCCACTCTGTAAGGTGTAGCAAAGTCAATCACTTCAGTTTCTGCTCTTTCAAATACCATCACTTTACTTTTATCTACATTTACCTTCAATTTCCATCGTTTACACACAGACTGAAATTCGTCCACCACTCTCTGTAAATTCCTTTCATTCTCAGCCATCAGCACAGTGTCATCCGCAAACAAACTTGCCACCAGGGACCAATTTGCTTCATTCAGCCTCAACTTCACCCCCAGACCATTCACTTTGTCCGTCATCTCTCTCATACAACCATCCATATATATATTGAACAACCATGGTGACATAACACACCCCTGTCTCAGCCCTACACTAATATTAAAACTCTCACTTAGATCACCCTCTACCCGTACACATGCTTTTGCATCTGCATAAAAAGCCTCAATACCTTTCAGCAAAGGCCCCCCAACACCATAAATTCTCAACACCTCTGACATAGCTTCCTATCAACTCTATCGTATGCCTTCTCCAAATCCATGAAGGCAGCATACAACTTCTTAACCTTCCCAATATATTTCTCAACTATTGATTTTAATGCAAATATTTGGTCCACACATCCTCTACCCTTTCTGAACCCTCCCTGCTCCTCACTAACTTTATTCCCTGTTACTTCAACCAGTCTTTCAGTAAGAACCTTCCCGTAAACCTTCCCCGGTACACTAAGAAGACTTATTCCCCTATAGCTACCACACTCATCCTTACTGCCCTTCCCCTTATACAAAGGTACAATTATGGCTCTCCTCCAATCCTCTGGCACCTCTCCCTGCCTCCACGCCAATGTACATATAAGCCATAAATATCTTGGTAATAAAGAACAACATGTGTTTAATTTTGCAGCACCTCATAATAATAATAATAATAATAATAATGAATATCTTGGTAATAAAGAACAACACGTGTATGATTTTGCAGCACCTCATAATAATAATAATAATAATAATAAATATCTTGGTAATAAAGAACAACACGTGTATGATTTTGCAGCACCTTATAATAATAATTGAGGGGGTTGAGTTGACGTAAGGTGTTGTTGTATGATTATATTTTGATATGATGCCGATTTATTTGCACGATGGAAGGAAAGTGTCGGGGTATATTTGATTGTGGCTGTACAGTATATAAGCCTACAGTACTCTTCAGGTCATTGTTATGTAATTTTAAGTATATATGGTCTATAAAATCTGAATGGCTGTTCTTTTCATCAAATATTACATCAGAATACTATTGACAAATAATATTGTAGATAACAGAAACAGGTTATAATTACTCATTTTAAATATTATGCATGAATGTTATTAAAGTATGGATGTTTTAGCAATTAGGTCGATCTTTAAATCTGTCGTAAATATTAGGTTGTGGATAATTTATTATGTAATTTGCCTATAATGCATATACCAAGCAAGGTTTCTTTTATTCTCAAGTACACTCGTGATACGTAATTTCTGACCAGAGATGCATGAATGGCACACACACACACATACCCTGCATTCGAACTCAGCCTCTATAGGTGTACTGGGTGGGGAAATGAACAATACCAGGCGATTCGAAGCTTTCTGCTGCTCACACTCTGGTCAGAAATTGTGTATCACGAGTGTACTTTAGCCACAAGGACTTTATTAGTATTACTTTAGGAGGACGGACCACTCTTATACGAGTTTTGGTCGTCGCGGTACAGCAGAGCCACCTAGCGGCTGATAGGAATCACTAACAGCTGCTCCTTGACTTTCACAGGAGCGGTGGGAGTTTTTTTGCAGTTTTTGGTTGGTTATGATTGATTTTTTTTACTGGAACCAGCACCTTTAAATGGAATAATTAAGTACTTATCATTATTCCGCTTTTCAAAAATACTGAAACGCGAATATTTACATAATTAAAGTAGCAACTTAAGCTACCAAGTACAGATTGAATTGATTGTCATAGTTATACCTAAAGTATACTGTAAGTATACTGTATAAGGTGGTAATACTGTATACGATGGAAGGAAAGTGTCGGTGGATATTTGATTGTGGCTGTACAATATGTTTTTTTTAAACAATATATTAGGGTTTTGTCGTAAATATTATCGTAATTCATTATGTAGTTTGACCAAAATGAATATAATTATTAATTCTATAGCCATATAATTAGCACCAAAGGTCGTGGGCGCTACTAATAAAGAAAATCAGTCTTAAATATTAATGAGGATCGATAAAGGGAAGCAGACGGGAACTAAAATGCTGATTCCCCACGGTCGCTAGAGGCGCCACCGTCACAGCCAGCCACAACGATGACACCAAAATAAACACAGAGTAATCTATCCTTCTCTCAGGACCAAAATAAACCCAGAGTGATTTATCCTTCTCCCAGGACTAATAAAATCCTCGGCAAGTCACTCAATCAGTGTTGCTAGGTGCTGGAAAACTTATCTGTTTTTAGATAGTTTTGAAGTCCACACAAGGAAATTATATAAAGATAATAATATTAAAAGATTGTTTAAGAGTAATCAGGGTAATTTCTACCAGATGATGAAATACCAAAATGACCGTCAATGTTCAAGAGTAAACAGAGAATTATTGAGGTAAAAAGGGAAATTCTGATGTTGAAGTTGTGGGTATAATGCCAAATAGATCTGGCAACACTGGCGTACTGACAGTGAAGCAGTATTGCCAAATATGGACAATTAGAAGTACCAATTGGGATATTATATTAATTAAGATTGTTTAGGAGTAAATTTTCTACCAGACGAAATTTCAAGAATAAAATAATGGTAAATATAAATAATAATAAAGAATAATGGTAAATATAAACAGGAAAATTATTGAGGTAAAAAAAAAAGGGAAATTCTGATGATATTGAAGTTGAGGGTATGATGCCAAATAGATCTGGCATCACTGACAGTAAGACCTCCTCTGATCTGGCAACACTGCAGAGAATCCAACACGATAAAAATGTAAGTAAACAAAAAAAAATCAGTCATAGTAAATACGATGATGTGCCGGTACGATGGTGTGCGGCTCTATGGACACACAACAGAGCCATCGTACCGGTACCATACATCGTATACACTATGGATCTTCTTGCATAATGCCTTAATTATTGTTATAAGAGTAAATGTGTGAATTTTTTAGTTCGTGGTCATACTAACTAAGATGTCTACTCGGTGTGTTGGTTTGTAAGCTTCCCAACCAACCACACTTGTATTAGGCTTCATTATTTTAGGGTTGATTCCATAGTGGTATTGGTTTGTAAGCTTCCTAACCAACCACACGACCCTATACAACGTCCATTTAGGGTCAATTCCTCAGTGGTATTATTGGTTTGTAAGCTTCCCAACCAACCACACTTGTAAGGCTTCATTATTTTACGGTCAATAAACACAGTGGTATTGGTTTGTAAGCTTCCCAACAAACCACACAGATGCTTACAGATGATCTTCTGGAAGAGGCTCTATTGGTGAGCCTGTACTTTCAGCTCCACTTCATTCCTATTACTCATTTGCCCTATAGAAGTATTTTTGTTCTTGATTGTCCCAAAACTTATCTAATTGTTTGGTATTTATTGGAAGAATTACCGTTTTGTAGCAGTGTTGCCAGATCCGGCTAGATCCCCATATTTAGCCCCGGTCATTTCCTGTACTTTACCGCGGTTATTTCCCGGTAGTTTGCCCAGGTTAGGTCCCGGTAGTTTGCTGTGGTCTAGGTTAGGTCAGGTAAGGTCAGGCTAATTTCAAAATGCCCTATTTGAATATGCCCTATCTTGGAAATAGGGCATTTGTGGAGGAAGTGCCATAGAATAAAATAGTCTTAGAATGGTCTAAATAAGTGGGTAATGAAGGGAGAAAAACCGTACACAATAACGGTAATTCTTTCAATATTTACCAATTGTTTTTCAAATGAAACCACTGATTTCTGGTTTATGACCCACTCTGGCAGAGAGTTCCACATATCTATTACTCTGCAGAGAAAAGAGTATTTCCTCAAGTTCATTCGTGATCTTGGTTTAAATAATTTTCTAGAATTTCCTCGTGTAATACTCTCTTCCTGTTCTTGAAAAACTTTCTCGCTGCATTCCTTGTCATACAGTCCATTGATAAATTTAAATGTTTCAATCATGTCGCCTCTCCATCTTCTATATGACACTGTTGGTAGATTAAATGTTTTTAGCCTCTCCTCATATGACAAGTTCTTCATATTGGGCAGGAGTTTAGTTGCTCTTCTGTGGACATTTTCAACTGCCTCAATGTCCTTAAAAAGATAGGGATTCCACACCTGATTTGCGTATTCCAGATGAGGGCGGAGAAGAGCAATGAAAAGATATTTAAACATTTCTGCATTTAAGCTGGTGAAAGTTCTTCTTATAATGCCAACAATCTTGTTACCTTTGTTTATTTTCTCTGAGAGATTTTCTGAAAATTTCAATATGTCGTCAATAATTACTCCAATATCCTTTTCAGCTCTTGACCTTTCTATTACATTTTCAAGATGATACTCTCTCTCTCTCTCTCTTTCTTCAGATCCACCAATTCTCATTTACCTCGTCTTATCTGAATAAAAACTCAATAACCATTTTTCTGTCCAATGTTTCATATCTTCTAAATCTTCTTGGAGTTTTATATGGTCATCATCATTTGCCATAGTTTTAAAAATTTTAGTGTCATTAGCATACAAATATATATCACTTTTGTTTCCATCACAACACAACTAGGCAGGTCATTGATATAAACAACAAATAGTAATGGTCCCAAGACTGAGCCCTGAGGTACCCCACTGACCACATCACTCCATTCCATAGCCTCTCCATTCACTATTCTATGTATCTATCTATAGCTCTGATGCCTCGTTGCCTCCATGAACTCCCCCCAAGGGGGTGGCCACGGCAGAAGTGCCTCCAGTTCTCTCTGTTCCAACACTCCCTCCTTACTTGTTCAAGCCCTACTCTGCTTCTCACGTTTCTCTCCTTTACATACTCTTCCACTCTGTTCCAACGCTCCCTCCTTACTTGTTCAAGCCCTCCTCTGTCCCTCATGTTTCTCTCCTTTACATACTCTTCCACTCTGTTCTGCCATCTAACCGGAGGTCTGCCTCTCACACCAGGTGCCACAACTTCACTTCCATACACCTTCTTTACAAACTCCTCACTTTACATTCTCTCTACAGTGGGATCTCGCATCTAGCGAGTTCTCAACTTGCGAATTCGTATCTGGCGACACCATACAACCTCTACCCATATTCGTTTCTAGCGAACAAAATTCCCATCTGGCGAAATAAATATGTAAGAAAATTAAAAAATAATAATAATAAATTCGAGGGCGGCAGATTTACCGCCGCGGCGGCTACCTGTATTTTGTTTATCGTGTGACGTCACGTCACCACCCACGCGGCCAGTCGGCCACTCCTAGTCCTTCCCCAATTTAAAAACTCAGTCTCCATCTTTGTCGCGCACGTGCGAGACCTCTCTTGACCCGCTCCGACCTTAAGCGTGAGGAGGAGAATGCAGATGAAAGAATTACAAAATTAATTCAAGCATCAAGAGAGGCGGGAGAGAGTGGTGGTGAGCGGGAGACAAGTGAGGAGGGAGGCTGTGGCACGCTGCACTAGCCTGTCCCTTCGCCTCAGATACCAGCAGTTCGTCACTTCATTCATTACTCACGAGTAAATAGTGAATCCTGTATTTAATTATTTCTTCTTGAATTCATGTTGTGTATCACTTTGTGTACAACATAATGAAAATTATGCAATATCATAGAAAAAAGTATATAAAATATAGATAATAATTTAAAAAAAAAAATTCCCATTTGGCAGGCGAGAGAGCGTGAACAGTGGTGAGGAGGGCGAGGGTGGTGGTGGTAACATGGACAAGGGAGGAGGGGAGGGGAAGGGAGAGGTTGCTTGAGTGAGGAGGTGGCTGCCAGTCCGTCCATCCCTCCACCAAATGGACATTCGTCACACTTACACACTTTATCACTCAAATTACAATACCACTCACAATTTTTTCTTTGTTATATATTGTGCATCACTTTGTGTTTATTTAAATGGAAATTAAAATGTTATAGGCGAAAATAAAGTAAATAAAATGAAGATCGGCAATTTTCACCTCACCTATTATAATTTTCCTCATTAGTTTATGTATTCGCATCTAGCGAATTCACATCTAGCACCGTTTTTTTGGCACCAATTACTCGCTAGATGCGAGATCCCACTGTACATGTCCAAACCATCTCAATGTATTACGTTTCACTCTCTCAACCACTCAATGCCAATTGCCTTCTCACTCATACCACACCTCTCATATACACACTCATTACTTTCTCCATCCCACCTAGTAAGTCCACATGCTCCTCTCAAGTAACTCATTTCCACAGCACCTATTCTAGACTGATGAGCCCTACTCCATGTAGGGCTCTTTGATTTCTATTACCTAAGAATGCCTTAATCCAGTCCAAATAATTGCCTTCTATACCACAGCAGGAGATCTTTTCCAATAACCTTTTATGTGGAACTCTATCAAAAGCCTTCATAAAATCACAATAAATTACATGTACAGAATTCCCTTGATCTAAAGCCTTCGTCCACTCATCCAACACCTTTATAAGTTGTAATACAGTAGATCTCCCTGGTATAAAGCCGTACTGTTTATCACTGAGCAAGTTGTATTTCCTCAAGTGAGCCATCATCTCCTCTCTAATTAGTGTCTCCATACATTTACATATAATGTTTGTCAGACTCACAGGTCTATCATTTCCTGGGTCCCTTTTATCACCTTTTTTAAATATTGCTGTGATATTTGCAATCTTCCAATCAGTGGGCAATTGCTGTGTGCTGAACGAGCATTCAAAGAAAATAACCAGTGGCTCTAAGATCTCCTTCATTATCTCCTTCACTATCCTTGGGTGTATCCCATCTGGTCCTGGTGATTTATCCTTCTTCATTTTCTGTATTACCTTCTGAATTTTCTCCTTGGTAATGTTAAGACTTTGCAGAGGTGGTACTACCTGCACTCTTCCCCTTGGAGAGTCTCCATCAGATTCAGTGACAAACACATTGGCAAATTGTCTAGAGAGAACCTTTGCTTTTTCTCTGTCACTTACTGTGGTCTCTGCCTTATTGTGGTCTGTATACAATTCTGATATCATGCCTTTGGTGTTCATTTTTGACTGAACATATTTCCAAAAAACCTTCGGGTTTTCTTTTACAAGTGTAGCAACTTCCAGTTCCTTGTTCTTCGCTGCTTTTCTTGTTTCTCTTCTCACCTGATTGTTAACTCTACTCTCCTATATTCTTTACTGATTTCAGCATACTGACTCTTCTCCATATAGTTTTCAGAATTTTCAAGTTTGTTCATTTGTTCCCATAATCTTTGCTTCCTCTTTATCTTGTTCCATAGCTTCCTGTTCATTGGCAAGTTCAGTTAATTCTCATTTTACACTGGGATGATGTATGTGAAATAGTGTGTGTAATGAATGTATGTACTGTAAACACTTATTGTACACTATATTAGTTAAACACCCATAATACCAGTGTACTGTACAATGAGGGTTTTCTGTACACAGTTTCATTACACACCCATAATACCAGTGTACTGTACAATGAGGGTTTTCTGTACACAGTTTCATTACACACACTACATTACACATCCAATATACAAGTGTACTGTACAATGAGGGTTTTTTGTACACAGTTTCATTACACACCCAATATACAAGTGTAAAATGAGAATTAACTGTGGGGGACTGTATCAAATGCTTTCCTTAGATCACAATAAGCCACATCCACTACCCATCCTCTATCTATAGACTCATTCCACTTATCAATACTTATATCAGCTGCAATACTGTTGACCTCCCTGGTAAGAAACCATACTGTTTTTTGCTGAACAAGTTGTTACCTGACATGTGCTTTATGATACTGGTCTGTAGTTGTTGTTGAAGTTCCTCAAGGTGTCTGGCCGAGCAGCCCCCCTGAGCTCCTGAGGAAGGTCATGGCCTGAACCGGGCTTTCCCACAGTGCCCTCAGAGTGTGTATGTTGTGTTGTTGGTGAGTGTGGTTGTGGTCTGTAGTTACTGGGGTCACTCTTATATCTCCCCTTTTTAAATATTGCAGTAATATTTGCTGTTTTCCACTCCTGGGGAACTTGATATCTTTCCAAAGAGTTGTTAAAAATAATCCACAGTGGTTCCACCAGCACCTCAGCAACTTCCAATATAACTCTTAGGTGGAGTGTGTCTGGTCCGGGGGATTTATTACGCTTTAACTTTTTCAGTGTTTTCAGTATACGAGGCGTCAATTTACATAACGAGATAAGCGACACAATTCAAGTTTTGAGAAAAATGGGTTTAAAGTTTAACATCTGTGTACAAAAGGTTATAATCTCTCTATTTATACTTCATTTTAAGCCTTATTAGAAACTCCAAAAGGGGATATGGACTTCACCACGTAATTTGTAGATGTTTACTAGGGGGGGAAGACAGTGCCATTTCAATTTCACCAGAGGTGGTGTTTATCCCGTTATGCAAATAGACGCCTCAATTATTATTATATATTATCTTCCCTTGATATTTCCATAATTGACAATGGTTTTTCTTGTCTCACTTTCAATTCTGGCACAGCTCCTTGCGGTTCGTTCATAAATACTGATGAAAAAAAACTCTGCTAACTCTTGTGCCTTCTCCTTGTACCTCGTTGTGTTGTTATTTTTGTCACCTCCCATATATAATTCTGTGATCCCAGATACTGTCTTCGTCTTAGAGTTAACGTACTTCCAGAATATCTTTGGATTGCTTTTTACATTTTGTGGTATTGTTTGTTCCTTTGCTTTAACTTCTCTCCTAGTTTCTTTCCTTACTTGGTTATTTAAATGTCTGTACTCAACATTGCACTCTCTGATATTCCCTATTCCCACTGTCTGTTATTTCTTTCTGCCATTTTCCTCAATCGTTACTTTGCTTTTTCTTAATCTTTGCCCTCAGTTTCCTATTCATGGGTAAATTCACTGTTTAAGGTTTTCCTTGATTCCCTTTCCTTAAACATTCTGCATGGTATACAATCACTGATAACTTCCTACAATTTAGGTATAAATTTATTCCACATGTCATCGATGTCTTCAGTATTCAAGTGGTCTTTCCAGTCTATATTTAGTTTCTCCTTCATTTCTAAATAATTTCCTCTTTCATATAAATACACCTTCTTTGTCTTCCTTATCTGTGGTTCTATATCACAATGAAAAGTTATGCAGGCATGATCACTTTTTCCGAGGGGGCTGTCTACTTCAATCCCCTCTACTCTTACGTCATCGTCAGTAAACACAAGTGACGTGTATAAATAAGGTGTGGGTCATCTAGTGGGACAGAAGAGAAGCTACCGTACCAACATCACCACCATGAAGCTCCATTGTCTCATCTAGTGCGACACCCAATAATCTCGGGGCCTCACAAGAGTCACGGGCTACTGACACCCTACAGCCCCGAGGTTGAGGAATAGAAAAAAAAAAAAAAATCCACTTTTCACTCCCTCTACATCTTGTTATGTTGCACAAAGAAACAATCTCTTATTTTGTCTATAAAACTCTGACTGTATTGGTCTCCGCTGGATGCTGTACCTGTTGTCCAGTTTATGTTAGGCAAATTAAAATCGCCTATATCTATTTTGTGTTTCGTTCTTTGTTCACCTATTTCTTGTTGTAGATCCAATAACCTGTTGTTATTCTCAGTGGTGCTATTTGGACTCCTGTATACAGCTGTGAGCAATAAGTCCTCTGTACCTTTTATATTCACTTTTATATACAGACAATTCTCATTTTACACTTGTATATTGGGTGTGTAATGTAGTGTGTGTAATGAAACTGTGTACAGAAAACCCTCATTGTACAGTACACTTGTATATTGGGTGTGT
>JAWQEG010002674.1:0-27500 GCA_033782935.1 Petrolisthes cinctipes | reverse complement strand
GTTGACATAAGTTATATATATCTATCTTTTCTTTTTCTGTGACACATTTGTAAACCATAATCATATCACCTCTCTTTCATCTTTCTTCTAGTTTAGGTAATTTTAGTTTCGCTAGTCTTTCTTCATAGTGTGTGTGTACAGTACATAATATTATGTGTGTGTGTGTGTGTGTGTACAGTACATAATATTGTGTGTGTGTGTGTGTGTGTGTGTGTACAGTACATAATATGTGTGTGTGTGTACAGTACATAATATTGTGTGTGTGTGTGTGTACAGTACATAATATTGTGTGTGTGTGTGTGTACAGTACATAATATTGCGTGTGTGTACAGTACATAATATGTGTGTGTGTGTGTGTATGTTTTTGACACACACCACTTCTGGTAATTTATTCCATTCATCTATTACTCTATTTGGAAAGCTATATTTCTGTACATATTTGTGTGTGTGTGTGTGTGTGTGTGTTTTTGACACACACCACTTCTTCTGGTAATTTATTCAATTCGTCTTTTACTCTATTTGGAAAGCTATATTTCTGTACATATTTGTGTGTGTGTGTGTGTGTGTGTGTGTATGTTTTTGACACACACCACTTCTTCTGGTAATTTATTCAATTCGTCTATTACTCTATTTGGAAATCTATATATCTGTACATCTTTATCTCCTCTTCTTTTAATTAATTTCTTACTGTGTCCTCTCATTGTGTTGAGCTGGTAGATACATATGGCAGGATAAAGCAGAGGCACAGGAGCAAGGAAATTAACTTTATAATTCTGGAGGCAACACACATGGAACGTAGCAGCCAGTGTCAACCACCACCTCTCGCACTCACACATCTCCAAAACATAAACAAATGACATTTCGTGAAGCGCGGAGCATAACATCTCACACAAATTTAACATAGTTAACATGTATAATATGTTTGGTATTCAATTTTCTTGACTTTTCAGTTATTATTATTATTATTATTATTAATAATATTATAATTATTATTATTATCATCATCTATCTCTCTATGTAACATCTCACACAAATTGAACATATTTAAAATATTCCCTCTCTTCTAAATAAAATGGAATTATATTCAAACTAATGATAACTGTCCATGCAGCTCAAATAGATGACAACAGTATAAAAATAAAAAACTTATAGGCAAATAGAACATAAAAAATTATTGTTCTTTTTACAAAATTAATATACAAGTACACTTGTATATTGGGTGTGTAATATAGTGTACAATAAGTGTATACAGTACATACATTCATTACACACACACTATTTCACATACATAATGCCAGTGTAAAATGTGAATTGCCTGTATTCACATAAATCACCACCTTCCTCAATACTATAGGACACCCCATGTTTCACATACATTAACAAACCTCTCCCACAGCTTTCTTCAGATATATTTTTTCCTAATAATTTGTATCCCTTGATATTAAACTCTACAATACTCTTTTCATATCTATAGTTCTTTGGCTTCACCTCCAGTATTATTATCACATGGGGTTTCACTCTCATATCTCCTATTCTTACCTCAAGTTGTCACATGTAAAAGTATCAACATTACTAAACGTCACATGTATCTTATTTTGAGACTTAATCTTTTCTCCATTTTGCCTCATCTTTACTGGATATTTTCCTCTTGGTTTCTCTTTACACACAGTAGATACCGCTTACATGGCTTCCCTCTTACCACATCCTTCTCCTCCTCACTCTTCTCTTTGGCCTGTTTCCTTAGTTCCTTTTCTTATTCCCGTTCCTCTCTCGTCACATCATGATACACTGACACATTCCTGAATAAAAGTTCCTTAACATTCTTTAGTTTATACAAGTTTCTCATGATCCTCATCTTCACTATCAAAACAATTTAGGTTCAGCTCTCCACAAATCTCTTTAAACATTAGTTTATCATGTCTCATCTTGTCTTCTCTCTCCTCCATGTTAAATCCACTTATCATTTCTTCCGGCATTCTGTGCAGTACTATATTATTCTTTCTGTGTAACATATCCTTCACTTGTTCCACTGTCTCCTCTGCAATCACACTTTTGCTTACTTTTGTAACACTATGTGAGTTGCAAATATTTTGGGTCTCCTCCTTCACAACATCTTTGCAGGATTATACTAAATCATTCTTCACCTCAATGCAAACTTTCTCCTTAACTTCTTCAAGTAATTTACCTTTTATATCATTAATATCCTTCTGAACCTCTTGAAACTTATCCAACTTTCCTAGTTCCAACACTTTTTGTACTTCCAATTTCTCTTTCACTTCATCCATTTCTGTGCTAATTCTGCCCTTTACTACTGCTATCTCATTCTCAAAAACAAGAAGCTTGGCAGTTGTCTCCTTTTCTAGGTTTTTCATCTTTGTTTCCACTACATCTTGTCTCTTTTCCAGCTTTGTAAATGTGACTCAGGACCTTGACAGCAACATTATCACACTTATTGTAATACCAGTGTAGTTTACTAGCATCACTCCTGTTTAAAAATTTATATATACAGTACTTCCCTTGATACTCCTTCACACTTAATATGATGCCAGAATTCACAAAGACCACACCAAAATGCAGCATCAGAGTTGTTGCAGTCTGGACAAACCTTGAGCTTCCTCCTCTACTTGTTTACATCTGTTATCCCCTTCCTCCTTCAGTCATGTTTCATTAATCAGCTGATCCTGGGATGGTAACTTCTTCCTTTGTTTTAGTCCACTTCTTGTTGCTGTAGACACTTTTTTCTCCAGAGTCAGTCTTATACTTCTTAGGTTCTTATATTTGCTTTATACAACTTACCACCATTCAACTATATTTCAAACTCATTAATAATTGAAACAAAGATAGAGCCAACCAATTCATATCCTTACCTAACCTGACCTGACCTGACCTGACCTGACCTGACCTGACCTGACCTTACCTAACCTGACCTGACCTGACCTAACCTGACCTTACCTAACCTGACCTGACCTAACCTGACCTTACCTAACCTGACCTTACCTAACCTGACCTAACCTACCCTGACCTTACCTAACCTAACCTGACCTGACCTAACCTGACCTTACCTGACCTTACCTGACCTTACCTAACCTAACCAAACCTGACCTGACCTAACCAAACCTGACCTGACCTAATCCGACCTGACCTAACCTAACCTAACCTAACCTAACCTAACCTAACCTGGGCAAACTACCGGGACCTAACATGGGCAAACTACTGGGAAATAACCGTGGTAAAGTACAGGAAATGACCGGGGCAAAATTTTGGGACCTAGCCGGATCTGGCAACACTGCTACAAAACATTAATTCATTCAATAGATACCGTACCCATTATTTTATTGGTTTTCTCTCTCTCTCTCTCTCTCTCTCTCTCTCTCTCTCTCTCTCTCTCTCTCTCTCAATATTTTTTTGGTATGTAAATCAGTTAAAATAGACTATATGTATGTATGTATATGTTATTATTATTATTATTATTTTAATCTATTCTATTACTGTTTTTTAATACAAAGTTTTTACCTTTTTTTTCTCGCTAATTTATAACATTCTAAGACACATTTCTTCAATGGTATTTTATTATTATTATTGTTATTATTATTATTATTATTATTATTATGATTATTATTATTATTATTATTATTATTATTATTATTATTATTATTATTCAGTAAACCTAACCTAACCTAATGTAATGTCAACAGAATTGGTCAGGTGCTAACCAGGTCATGGAAGAAGATAATGAAAGGTAATATATTATTATTATTATTATTATTATTATAGGTAAAAGTATAGAAGTAGTTCATTCACTATATTGTATATTTTAGTATCATTAACCACTATTTTGGACCATTCTAACACACTTTTCATCTATGGTGTTTCTCTGGGAGATGCCCCGTTTTAGAGATGTTCCCCATTTTACAAACATATTTTGGAAATTAACCTGACCTAACCTGACCTAGCCAGTAAATATTGAAAGAATTACCGTTTTTGCATATGGGTTTTCTACCTTCATTACCCACTTATTTAGACAATTTTAAGACTATTTTCTTCTATGGCATTTCCTCCACAAATGCCCCATTTCCAAGATAGGGCATATTCAGATGGGGTATTTTGACATTAGCCTGACCTAACCTAACCACATCAGACTACTGGGACCTAACCTTGGCAAACTACCGGGACCTAACTGTGGTAAAGTACAGGAAATGACCGGGGAAAAAAGTCTGAGGAAGTCTACTTACGTTACAACACATTTTCTGTGTTTACTACTGTCACCTGATAAACTATGATTCTGTTTATTTTTTTGGTGATAAACTATAATTTATTTTTTATTTTTTTTATGATAAACTGTATCGTTTTATATATATATATTTTTTTTTTGTGATAAACTGTTTCTTTCTTTCTTTTTGTGATAAACTGTTTTTTTTTTGTGTGTGTGATACTGTTTATTATTTCTTATGGTAATAAACTATACTTCTTTTTTCTTTTGGTGATAAACTATGTTTTTTTTATTTCTTTTTTGTGATAAGCTATACTTTTTTTTTTTTTGTGATAAACTCTGCTTGTGTGTGTGTGTTTTTTTTTTTTTTTTTTTTTTTTTTGTGATAAACTATGCTGCTTTTTTTGTGATAAACTATGCTTCTTTTTTTGGTGATAAACGATGCCTATTATTATTATTTTTTTTTGTGATAAACTATGCTTCTTCTTTTTCCTTTTGGTGATAAATTATGTTTCTTTCTTTTTTTATATAAACTATGCTTCTTTTTTCTTTTTCTTTTTGGTGATAAACTGTTTCTTTTTTTGTGTGCGATAAACTATGCTTTTTTTTTTGTGTTAAACTATGCTTCTTCTTTTTTGGTGATAAACTATGCTTTATTTTTGTGTGTGATAAACTATACTTTTTTTGTGTGTGTGTGATAAACTAGGCTTATAATTATTATTATTATTATTATTAATTTTTTTTAACTACATGTATGCTTTTTTTTGTGTGTGATAAACTAGGCTTATTATTATTTTTTTTATTTTTTTTTTTGTGATAAACTATCCTTTTCATTTGTGTGTGTGATAAACTATGCTTATTATTATTATCATTATTATTATATATTTTTTTTTTTGTGATTAACTTTTTTGTGTGTGATAAACTATGCTTCTTTTTTTTATATATATATATATTTTTTTTTTTTTTTTGGGGGGGGTTAGTCACTTAAAAGCCGGCACCTGATTGGTTGAACAACACAGGGCGCCCTAACTACATTTTTTCTAATGATTTCATACATTATTTTTTTAAATGCATAAACATACATACATATGATAATTGAGGGTAATAGATATTTTATTTAATAGTATTTTCTTAACATATTTATTTTCTGTTTATTTATCAGTATTTTCTTAACATATTTCTTTTCTGTGTATTTAATATTACTTTTTATATATATTTCTTTTCTGTTTATATAATAATACTTTCTTAACATATTTATTTTCTGTTTATATAATAATGCTTTCTTAATATATATATTTTTTGTTTATATAATAATTTTTTAACATAATTTTTTCTGTTTATATAATAGTACTTTCATAACATGTTTATATAATAATATTTTCATAACATATTTCTTTTTTGTTTATTTGATAGTACCCCCAACATTTTTTTTTCAGATTCTGTAAAAATGTAGGGCGATTATCCTATAGTTGGCAACACTGATATTCTGCCGCGAGGTTGAAATGTCCAAAATGTAGGGCGATTCTCCTGTAGTTGGCAACACTGTGGTATCCAGCCCTAGATCAGTGTTGCCAGTGTCCAATGTTGCCAGCTGAGAGGGATTGCCACCTGACCATCTAGGTGAGTGACTGTGTTTGGGTTTAATTGTGTGTGTGTGAGTGTATGTGTACAGTACATAATATGTTCTTACCTATTTGTATCTTTACAGGATTGAGTCAAGCTCGTAATGTCCCGTATTTTAAATCACAATTATCATATTTTTCTTTAAAGTTATGTATGTTTTTGACACACACCACTTCTTCTGGTAATTTGTTCCATTCGTCTATTACTCTATTTGGAAAGCTATATTTCTGTACATCTTAATCTCCTCTTCTTTTAATTAATTTCTTACTGTGTCCTCTCATTGTAGGTATTCCTTGTTGACATAAGTTATATATATCTATCTTTTCTTTTTCTGTGACACATTTGTAAACCATAATCATATCACCTCTCTTTCATCTTTCTTCTAGTTTAGTTAATTTTAGTTTCGCTAGTCTTTCTTCATAGTGTGTGTGTACAGTACATAATATTATGTGTGTGTGTGTGTGTGTACAGTACATAATATTGTGTGTGTGTGTGTACAGTACATAATATGTGTGTGTGTACAGTACATAATATGTGTGTGTGTGTGTGTGTATGTTTTTGACACACACCACTTCTGGTAATTTATTCCATTCATCTATTACTCTATTTGGAAAGCTATATTTCTGTACATATTTGTGTGTGTGTGTGTGTTTTTGACACACACCACTTCTTCTGGTAATTTATTCAATTCGTCTTTTACTCTATTTGGAAAGCTATATTTCTGTACATATTTGTGTGTGTGTGTGTGTGTGTGTGTGTGTTTTTGACACACACCACTTCTTCTGGTAATTTATTCAATTCGTCTTTTACTCTATTTGGAAAGCTATATTTCTGTACATATTTGTGTGTGTGTGTGTGTGTGTATGTTTTTGACACACACCACTTCTTCTGGTAATTTATTCAATTCGTCTATTACTCTATTTGGAAATCTATATATCTGTACATCTTTATCTCCTCTTCTTTTAATTAATTTCTTACTGTGTCCTCTCATTGTGTTGAGCTGGTAGATACATATGGCAGGATAAAGCAGAGGCACAGGAGCAAGGAAATTAACTTTATAATTCTGGAGGCAACACACATGGAACGTAGCAGCCAGTGTCAACCACCACCTCTCTCACTCACACATCTCCAAAACATAAACAAATGACATTTCGTGAAGCGCGGAGCATAACATCTCACACAAATTTAACATAGTTAACATGTATAATATGTTTGGTATTCAATTTTCTTGACTTTTCAGTTATTATTATTATTATTATTATTATTATTATTATCTATCTCTCTATGTAACATCTCACACAAATTGAACATATTTAAAATATTCCCTCTCTTCTAAATAAAATGGAATTATATTCAAACTAATGATAACTGTCCATGCAGCTCAAATAGATGACAACAGTATAAAAATAAAAAACTTATAGGCAAATAGAACATAAAAAATTATTGTTCTTTTTATGAAATTAATATACTTCAGTTAGTTTGTTAGCTTACAATCCCAAACATCCATTTTCAAAAACACAAGCTATCTTCAAAGAATTCACTCCTTTCTTTGTTAACACATCAGCCAATTGTGCCTTTGACTCTAACCAAAACACTTTCAACTCTCCACTCTGAACCATTTCTTTGAGAATAGTTATGTCAATTCTTAATCTCTTCTCTGAAACATTTTTCACAGAGTACACATTATCATAAAGTGAATGGTTATCTACATAAAGTTCTACAGGCAACCTTCTTTCATTATCATACAATATCTGAGACAACATATTTCCAAGATACTAGGCCATAATATCTACTGCCTCAGTAGCTGCTAGAGTTTCAGCTGCAAGGGTGCTCTTCACAACTCTTCTCATCCTCTTTGCTTCCCAATACAAAGGACAACTATTTCCATTTTCTCCTACAAGGAAAATCACAAAGCCCCCAGCACTACTAGATCCATCTGGGAGACCAGCATAAGAAGCATCACTGTACACAACTAACTTACAACTAGAGGTATCACCAACTTCTGGAAAGTACATTGAATTTTCAAAAGTACAGGCTTTTCTTAGACATTTATTTGCCTCGATCAAATCTCCTACTTTAGGATGATTTACTTTGCAGCTAAGTTCTAACACATCATATGACAGATCAGGCCTTGAATTGGTACATAACCACCCTAGTTGGCCCACCAAACTCCTGAAACTCTCCTTTTCTTCTTCATTACATTCCAACCTCTTATTTAGTCCTCTCACAGCACTTACATTTACAGCTTCCAAAAGTTTACAGTACTCATTCTGATGAATTTTGACACCCTGATCATTCATTCTGTACAATACTTAGTCCAATATATTTGAAAATGTCTTTATTTTGTTCCTTAACCTGAAACTGACTTCTTATTTTGGCAATGACAACATTTTCCAATCTCTTTGTTCCTCCCCACAAGAAGTGATCTACATGCATCCAAAACATATCACACAACTCTCGCTGCAGGGTCAGTTTTTACCTGAGTACATCCCATCTTCAACATGAAGGTTTTCACTGTGAGATACTACCTCCTAGCTGCATCATTGACGCCACATACACATTTTTGTAATTTCCACAGAACAGTACTATCACCACCTGCCTCAGTAGGAGGAATAAGATACACATCACACTCAAACCGTTCACTCTGTAGGAATGCAGCCTTAATGTCAATTGAGTTCACTCCCCACTTTTTAGAAGACAGTATTGCAACAAAAGACCTCAACATTTCTTTACTAACAGTGGGAAAATCTGACTGAACTTCTTCTTTTTCCTCAAAACCTCTAGCAACCAACCTTGCTTTAATTTTCTTTTTTCCATCCTTATTTTCTTTTTCAGTTACTACCCATCAAACTGAGAGTTCATTTTGACCCATGTTTGTAACTTCCTCATACACACCAAAATTCTTCCAACTTCTCATTTCTTCTTGTTTTGCCTTGTCAAGTTCTTGATTCTCCATGTTTTCACAAGCCATTACTATTTCACTGGGTTCCTGTACTCCATTCTCTTCTAATATAGGTATCCACTTTTCTACATCTCTGTTCCAGTCAAGGGCTGATAAGCTTCCATCCTCATATTTAACGTTCTTCCAATTACTGTATTTTCCTATTGATTTTCCAGCACGACTATGCATAGTTCCTGTCTGCCACTCATCTGACTCTTTTGAAAGGAACTTTACTTTCTGTCCAATCTTTGGGATACTTTTGACTCTCACACTATCTTCATGTGTATCCTCAACTATACCGTGATATTCTTCTTCTTTGTCATAACTTTCTACAGGATTTTCAACTGGATTTATAACTGCTTCAATCTCTTTCTTCTCAGTTTTAACTTCTTTTGTTTGATGTCTGAGTGTGTCAAGTAGTGAGTTTCTCCCATCTTTGGTGTCTGTGTCAAAACTGTATGGTATTTCCTGAACATGGTTTTCATGGACTCTTACAGTATTTAAACCATACTTCAGAATCATTGTTTTACCATCTTGACCAATGATTACAGCTGGTCCTTTCCACTCCTTTTGATCTTCTCTCTTGAAATAAACTTGATCTCCATTTTCAAGTGGCTTCTTAGTGGTTCTAACTTTATGTCTTAGTGCACGTCAAATTTTCTCAGAGGCTTCAGCAGCAATAAAAGCCTTCCTTGATGAGTGGCTAGCATTGAGATGTTTGGCAACAATCTCACTGGACATTGTACCTTCTAGAGCGGGAAGTTCATCATTCAGGGTACATGGCAGGTTAGGATTCCTTCCATATACAAGTTGATACTGGCTGAAACCCTCCCACCATCTGAACACAGTTCTTTGCATTAACTGCCCAAGCTAAGGCCACTCTTAATGACAATTTTGGTTGCTCTGTTATTATTTTTGCCACCATTTCATCTATTACTGCATGGTTACGTTCACACAGGCCATTACTGAAGGGTGAATATGCTGGTGTATGCATCACTTGAATGTTCATATTTTCACACCTATCAAGGAATGTGGTGTTGACAAACTCCCCACCATTATCACATAAAAACTTCACAGGAGCTCCTAAACCAGTTCCCAACCATGTTTCAATTACTTTTTCAACAATCTCCTTAGGTTCTTTACTTTTTGTTACACATGATTTTGAGAACCTTGTAGCCATATCTACCTTATGAAGAAAATATGTATCACCCTTCTTATACTCCTTTAGATCTATTGCTACAACTTGGTTGAACTCTTTTGCCATAGTCACACTCACAACTGGTGTTGATGGTGTTTTCTTGTACTTCATACATATTTTACAGCTATTTGACACCTCCTCAGCATGAACACAACACATCTCATCATCAATGTCTCCATCTTTCAATAGCTGAATTAACCTCCTACATGTGGGATGACCAAATTGTAGGTGCAGTTTTTCTATCTTCTTTTTCTTTTCCTTTTCATTACTGCCCAATGTCAGCATTATTTCTTCTGTTTTCTTCCAAACTTCCTTCTCATCCCTTAGCAGGAGACAATAGTGTCCTCAAGAAGTGTACCTTAACTTTACCCTTTTTCCATGTATCATATCAATGTCATTTTCCAGGTCTAGTTTCATTTGTGCTTTCTTCATTGATTTCTTGCTGAACAGTTGTCTGATTTCTTAATCTGGGTCCACTTGTTTCCTCTGCCATGCAACTACTCTCTGCTACCATTTGTTGAGCTGGTAGATACATATGGCAGGATAAAGCAGAGGCACAGGAGCAAGGAAATTAACTTTAATTCTGTAGGCAACACACATGGAACGTAGCAGCCAGTGCCAACCATCCCCGCTCGCACTCGCACATCTCCAAAACATAAACAACAAAACAAATGACATTCGCGAAGCGCGGAGCGTAACATCTCACACAAATTGAACATAGTTAACATGTGTGTGTGTGTTATTGTTTTAAGTAGTGTGTAGCTGCTTGTATTAAATTAAAAGATGGTAGTTAACCTATTTATTGGAAAGTTTATCATCTAAGGAACAGAGGGCCTCCGGTTAGATGGCAGAACAGAGTGGAAGAGTATGTAAAGGAGAGAAACGTGAGGGGCAGAGTAGGGACGGACCAAGTAAGGAGGGAGTGTTGGAACACGGAGAACTGGAGACACTTCTGCCGTGGCAACCCCTTGGGGGGAGTTCCCAGAGGGAACGAGGTGTCAGAGCTATAGATAGATAGATAGGAACAGAGGGAAGCTGTCAAACTCTTACGTGAGTTACCCCTATATGGATGATTATATTTGACCGCGACTATAATGTGACATCTATATCCAGTAATCCATCATCTCCTGGGAACTGAAGGAGCTCATTTGCATAGCCTAGTACTTTGTTCTATGGCTTTCTGTAATATTTGTAGATTTGTAGTCTGTCTGTCTGTATACTTGTATGTCTATTTGTCTATCTGTTTATCTACCTTCCTATCAATCTATTTATTTATCTACAGTATTTATCTATTTTCTGTCTGTGTGTGTGTGTGTCTGTTGACTCTATTACTTTTGCTACACTGTCTTCAAGTTGCTGTTGAGTTTTTCTGATTACCACAGAAGATAATATTACTTTTTTGTATTTCAAAAATTGTCATTTACTTATTGGTGGCATATCAAATAATGAACATAACCTTTGTACAGATGCAAAAGATAATCCTTCAAACATAGCACTGTAAACATGTTTCATGGTGTTTGTTTCCAGCTGATAATATGAAGTTGCCTTACTGTTGAGTTTAATTAAGTATTAGAGTATTTATTTAGAAGATTGTAAGACTTGTTTAGTATTGAATAAGGTAGACTTGTATAAGCTACTTTTTGCTTTATGGAGTTTGGTGGTAAGAGAAGAAAGAAGATATTATGCTTGTCAAGTTGTCACCTATAATGACAACTCTACCTGTCATGGATTTGGCAGGATTATTTTGTGTCAAGTTGTCACCTATAATGACAACTCTACCTGTCATGGATTTGGCAGGATTATTTTGTGTCAAGTTGTCACCTATAATGACAACTCTACCTGTCATGGATTTAGCAGGATTATTTTGTGGAACCAGTCATCAAATGAACATGAATGGAACCCTCCACTGGGGGACTTATTGTATTGTGTTCAGTCCAGGCATCATAAAGATGGATAGCCTTATATAAACACCACGTATTGAGGGAGTAACACACCAGATGCAGTTCCAGAGAACATAATAGATATAAAGGATTTTGTTGATAGATGACCCTCTCTGGATATTTAGTGTCCTGCCTCACTATGACTTTCCTTTAACCTGGATCATCAGTGAGATTTGTCTCATCAAAATTTATTTTGTTCTCTGGAGGAACACCTTCTAGGGATTCTTTCAAGTTACTGTAGAACTGAGTTAACATGACTTTTGTAACTTTGGCTCTGATAGTCTTTATATTCTAGGACACTCGTTTGTGGTGCTCTAGGTACAGCCACAATCAAATATCCAGCAACACTTTCCTTCCATCGTACAAAGAAATCGGTCTCAAATCAAAATATAATCATACAACATTTTATGTCAACTCAACCCCCTCAATTATTATTATTATGAGGTGCTGCAAAATCATACATGTGTTGTTTTTTATTACCAAGATATTTACTACGATGGAAGGAAAGTGTCGGTTGATATTTGATTGTGGCTGTACTTAGTGGCCCATTTCATACCCGGCAAATTGTTACGGAAACTTGGACCGTAACGCCTCATTTTTCTAAGTACCGCATGAGTTCACTAACATTCTCAAATGCATTATGTGGAGTGGGAATCCCCTTTCTGACAATGTGAGCATTCTGTTACACAACAGTAACTCTTTATCATAAGTCAATGAGGTTCCACATCCTACTGGTTTGCTATGTTTTGGTTTCATGTAATTATGCACTGTGCTCTTTTTTAATTTATATTTTTCTGCTGCTTTGCGCACACTCATGTTGTTGTTGTTGAAGTTCCTCAAGGTGTCTGTCCGAGCAGCCCCCCCGAGCTCCTGAGGAAGGTCATTGCCTGAACTGGGCTTTCCCACAGTGCCCTCAGAGAGTGTGTGTTGTGTTGTTGGTGAGTGTGGTTGTGTGTATTGCAGTCTTCCATAATGTGTTTAATAGAATGAGGTGTTGTGTTGTTGTGTGTGTTGCAGTCTTCCATAATGTGTTTAATAGAATGAGGTGTTATGTTGTGTTGTTGGTGAGTGTGGTTGTGTGTATTACAGTCTTCAATAATGTGTTTAATAGAATGAGGTGTTGTGTTGTGTGTGTTGCAGTCTTCACTAATGTGTTTAATAGAATGAGGTGTTGTGTTCTGTTGTTGGTGAGTGTGGTTGTGTGTGTTGCAGTCTTCAATAATGTGTTTAATAGAATGAGGTGTTGTGTTGCATCCTGGACAGACATCCACAATGGCTCCATCCAGCTTCTTGTGATATGTCAGAAGGGCCGGGTGGTGGCCGCACCACAGCCTGGCCAAGTGGACTCTGTCCTCACGGGGAAGGGAGAATTCAGATGGGTGGATGTCAGGAGGTCGTGCATGCAGCTGTGTGTTGTTTTTGAGTATGTAAACACATCTAACATGAAATGTGAATGTTAAAAGCTATATTTGAAAGACAAAATATATAATGAAAATAAATAATGTAATTTCTTAAAAAACATAAGCAGAAGTTAACAATAATTTAGATTGAAACCTACACACAAACCACACAACTAAAAACATACTTGCACACTAATAACTGTGTCACAAAATATAACACAACTTAAACCACACTAATCATTAAAAAAAAAATCACACACACACAACAAAACACACTTGAAAACAAATCACCTTTTCTCGATAGGCTTTTTAATGTTCACCAAAGTTTCTGATATTGTGGCTATATTTTCTGCAAGATCCATCAAAATATCCCTTATAGTCTTATGGACAACTAGTATATCTGGAGCTAGCGTAGCTTCCAGATGAGCTGTCACACCTCCAGCTGACCTAGAGGAAGGGCGACTTGAGGCTACAAAGCTGTGGTACGAATGCTCCTCACTTGGTAGTAGGTTCTACCAGCTTCGGCAAGCTGTCGCCAGTCAAAACCTCACAGTCTTCCACTGTAACTGGCCCGAAGTCCTGCCAACTTGGCCCAGGTCTAGGTGAAGGGGCCCTTGATGGCAGTCCTGTGTCATCCACATCACCTTATTATGAAATTATGAAAATTAGCAACTTTCATATAATTTTAGAGAAATATTAAGGATTATCGTTATGAATTAAAATTGTAAAGTCACTCTTAAAGAAAGCAGTATATAATTAGTCATACATATAAGTACAGCAGCAGTACTGCAATTTTTACTTGGTTAAAGTACTCATATGATACATATGGAATCCAACAAAGCATCACAAATTTAGTTTTGATTAACATGGCTCCAATTTTTACGACTACATGAACTGCTTACAGGAGTTATTTATATGATACACAAAATGTATAAATCACTATGTACTTGACTCCTGTATATTGGGTCATCACTGTACATGTACCGTATTTACTGAAGGTATGGATATATGAGAACATCTTGTATATTTGTTCCTAGGACTAAGGCCTTATGATTTGCACTGTTTAACTTTGAATGGAATTGAGAGGTAATGCTGCTCAAAATGTATGTTTTATATATATAAACTCTCAATGTAATTACTTCACATAGTGCCAATGAGGGAAGATTTCCATATTACTAGCCTAGATGAACAGCAGGATATTTTTTACTGTTATATACTGTACATACTGCCTGGGTCTTGGAGTCCACAGAAATACCCGACACTTGCACTTCTTTAATGACTTGAGCCATAGCCTCTTCTATGTGGGTGAATGTCTTTGTGTCACTAGTGTCACCACCTGAAATATAACGAAAAATGGTACATAATTCAATAACAAAGCAGAACCAAGCAGAATAAATTACAATACCTGCTGGTTATCGTATTAAAATGGTACTGTATCTAAATCAGGCAATGGACACCCCCCCCCCCCCCATCCTTCAACCTATGTGTGCCCATGCCAACAGCCGAATCCATAATATAAATAATGCTTATATAATTTATTTCCTTGATCTGTCTTTCAATAAAACTGTTTGAAGTCTTAGTTATTATATTGCACTTGCCAGATTTCACTACATATGGTATTTTTCAGCCTGTTACTTGGTAATGGCAATCAACTGTACAGATTTTGAGATTAATATAGAAACTACTGTAGGTAGGTGTACAGGAAATAAAACAGTGACAGTAGAAGTTAAAATAATATAATGTCCTCCCAGTCAATGTCTTTGATTTATTTTCATGACAACCAGCTACCAGTAAACTATTTGTATCATGCTGTTCTTGATTTACAGTACGTAACCTAACCTATCTTAAACTAAACTAGCCAAACCGAACCTAACCAAAAATCTATATACAATATACCAGTGATTGGCGTGATATTAAAAATATACCCGGGGGGGGGGGGGGGCAGCTGCCTTATCTCCACTGTTGTGTTAAATGTTTTTCAACAAAGTATAATAATTCACTTACCTGTCTTTTGCTGTTAATTCCTGTCTGATGTAACTTGGTGACTGTGTCATCTCTATCAGCTGATGGTGAGACAATGTTTATTTGTTGACATTGTAATACTATGTTATGATTGGCTTACAGTACCAAGGACATATTGTTTCCTTCATTGTGATTGGCTGAGAGCCAGTCAGCTGGGTGGAGGGATGAACAAAACACACGGAACGAAACGGGCAGCGACGCTCGCTACGAGGCTATCATCGTGAGCTACGATGGAGGTTATGAAGCTTTGGAGATACCAACTTTTGATCCTCGTAAGCCACGATCAAATATGGCGGCTACGAGAGAGTAAAGGTGATCGTAGCGACACCAACTTACGATGCTTTGAAGATCCCACCCCTGTACAGTCCAGTGATAATAGAGAGTGTGAAAGAATTTCTGGAAAGGGTATGGTTGAAGAGAAAATGAGTATATAGGGACGAGCAGGTTGTATAGGATATACAAAATGAAAGTATGATGTGTATACATGTATTCTTTTGTGCTGTTTTTTGTTTTCTCTCTGCAGAGTCTGCAGAGGAAGACAGTGAGAGAGCGCCGTTGCAAAGGCTACACCCGAACGCGGGTGACTCTCAGTCATCATCATGGTGGTGGTGATCTGGCAACACTTGTACACAGACAACAACACCCACGTGACCCACAACCATCAGCTCCAAACATTAGACAGCTGAACTCAACACTATTATAATCATCATCAGACAACAACATTATTATAAATCATGGTACTAAATTAAGGTAAATATTGAATGAATTACCGTTATTGCGTACGGTTTTTCTACCTTCATTACCCACTTATTTAGACCATTCTAAGGTATTAGTACAGAAGTGGACCTTACTGTATAATAGATATTTTACTGTCATTACCCACTATTTTGGACCATTCTAAGACACTTTTCTTCTATGGTTTTTCTTCCTCAAATGCCCCGTTTTCGAGATATGCCCCATTCCCAATACCCATAGAAACATGGGTAAATATTGAATGAATTACCGTTATTGGGTACGGTTTTTCTACCTTCATTACCCACTCATTTAGACCATTCTAAGACTATTTTCTTCTATGGCATTTTCTCCGCAAATGCCCCATTTCCAAGATAGGGCATATTCAAATGGGGCATTTTGAATTTAGCCTGACCTTACCTGACCTGACCTAACCTAACCTAGACCGCATCAGACTACCGGGACCTAACCTGGGCAGACTACCGGGACCTAACCTGGCCAAACTACCGGGAAATAACCGTGGTAAAGTACAGAAAATGACCGGGGCAAAATACTGGGACCTAGCCGGATCTGGCAACACTGCTACAAAACGGTAATTCTTTCAATAAATACCGAAACATGGGGGGCCCGATGGAAATCGGGGGTTGACGGGTGGGGGAAACACACATTTTACTATTGTTCTGCCTTTATAATACACTTCCTACCTTAATTTACGTTGTATACTATATATTATTCACCAATTTATTTCAT
This sequence comes from Petrolisthes cinctipes, assembly GCA_033782935.1. Classification (NCBI taxonomy): domain Eukaryota; kingdom Metazoa; phylum Arthropoda; class Malacostraca; order Decapoda; family Porcellanidae; genus Petrolisthes; species Petrolisthes cinctipes. Next base: position 10,684 of record JAWQEG010002674.1, on the reverse strand, counting down.
TTCATTACAATCTGCAGCAGTGTTGCCAGATCCGGCTGGGTCCTAGTATTTTACCCCTGTCATTTATTGTACTTTATCACGATTATTTCCTGGTAGTTTGCCCAGGTTAGGTCCCGGTAGTTTGCCCAGGTTAGGTCCCGGTAGACTGATGCGGTCTAGGTTAGGTTAGGTCAGGTCAGGTAAGGTCGGGCTAATTTCAAAATGCCCCATTTGAATATGCCCTATCTTGAAAACGGGGCATTTGAGGAAGAAAAACCATAGAAGAAAAGTGTCTTAGAATGGTCCAAAATAGTGGGTAATGACAGTAAAATATCTATTATACAGTAAGGTCCACTTCTGTACCTTTACCCATTCTAAGACTATTTTCTTCTATGGCATTTCCTCCGCAAATGCCCCATTTCCAAGATAGGGGATATTCAAATGGGGCATTTTGAAATTAGCCTGACCTTACCTGACCTGCCCTAACCTAACCTAGACCGCATCAGACTACCGGGACCTAACCTGGGCAAACTACGTGACCTAACCTGGGCAAACTACCGGGAAATAATCGTGATAAAGTACAATAAATGGCAGGGGTAAAATACTGGGACCCAGCCGGATCTGGCAACACTGCTACAAAACGGTAATTCTTTCAATAAATACCTAAATATTGAATGAATTACCGTTATTGCGTACGTTTTTTCTACCTTCATTACCCACTTATTTAGACCATTCTAAGACTATTTTCATCTATGGCATTTCCTCCGCAAATGCCCAATTTCCAAGATAGGGCATATTCAAATGGGGCATTTTAAAAATTAGCCTGACCTTACCTGACCTGACCTAACCTAACCTAACCTAACCTAGACCGCATCAGACTACCGGGACCTAACCTGGGCAAACTACCGGGACCTAACCTAGGCAAACTACCAGGAAATAATCGTGATAAAGTACAATAAATGACCGGGGTAAAATACTGGGACCTAGCTGGATCTGGCGACACTGCTGCAAAACGGTAATTCTTTCAATAAATACATAAATTAATTATGGTGTTTATATATTACTTTATATCTGGTTATAAGGATACAGTCTCGTATGTTTGTTTGACAGGAATAAATCTCAGGCCCATATTCAGAAAGATTCGTGGTGTATACGATGGTGTGGTACTGGTACGATGGCTCTGTCTATGGAGTCGTCGTACCGGTACCACACCATCGTATTCACCATGGATGTTCTTGAATATGGCCCTATATACCATGTCCTTTCTATTTTTGGGGACATATTTATTCACTTTTCATGTATGATATAATTATTGGTAAATATTGAAAGAATTACCGTTATTGCGTACGGTTTTTCTACCTTCATTACCCACTTATTTAGACCATTCTAAGACTATTTTTTTCTATGGCATTTCCTCCGCAAATGCCCCATATCCAAGATATGTTCAAAAGGGGCATTTTGAAATTGAGGAAAAAATAAGAAAAAATATATTAAACCGATAATATGGTATTTCTGAAGAACAGGTCCTTCTAATTTGGTGCAGCATTTTTTAGTTTTTCATACATATAATTGGATGTTTTCTTCATTCTTTTCCATAATATTATGAGCAAATATATGTTAACCTTTTCCTTGTATGAGTATTCTCTTAATGTCCATATGATTACTATAGTCACCATCTTACAGGCCTCCTACACTCCAGATGATGACGAACATTACCGAGGTGACTTTGGTGCTGGCTATGAAGTGGGTTCCTTCCCTAAAGACCACATCACACAATTATCTCCACCGGATCAGAAACCAAAAATTCTCCTTATGGGACTACGTAGGTAATAATTATGATATGTCATATGTATATCATTACTCTATGGTAATGCTGTATAAATTATAGTCAAGGTCCTGAATATTATGTATAAATTACAGTACAGTATTATAAATATTGTATGTACCGTACTATATAGTGTATAATTATAAAGTGGCTGCTCAATATATTCTGTATATGGATGGTTGTATGAGAGAGATGAAGGACAAAGTGAATGGTCTGGGGGTGAAGTTGAGGCTGAATGAAGCAAATTGGTCCTTGGTGGCAAGTTTATTTGCGGATGACACTGTGTTGATGGCTGAGAGTGAAAGGGAGGTACAGAGAGTGGTGGACGAATTTCAGTCTGTGTGTAAACGAAAGAAACTGAAGGTGAATGTTGGTAAAAGTAAAGTGATGGTATCTGAGAGAGCAGAAACTGAAGTGATTGACTTTGCTACACCTTATAGAGTGGCTGTACCAACTGGGACCAAGTGTGAGTTAACTCTGAGGGGCGAGAGGATGGAGGAAGTGAAGGAGTTTAAGTACCTGGGTACAGTTATGTGTAAACATGGAAGTATGGAAGTAGAAATTAGGGAGAGGGCAATGAGGGGTAGACAGGTCATAGGATCACTGGTCAGGATTATGAAGGGTAGAAGTGTGAGTATGGAAGTGAAAAGGGGACTACGAAATAGTATAATCCTGCCAACACTGACATATGCGTCGGAGACATGGACATGGAGTAGGGCTCATCAGTCTAAAATAGGTGCTGTGGAAATGAGTTACTTGAGAGGAGCATGTGGGTTGTCTAGGTGGGATGGAGAAAGTAATAAGAGTGTGTATGAGAGATGTGGTATGAGTGAGAAGGCAATTGGTATTGAGTGTGGAGTGGTTGAGAGAGTGAAGCGTAATACACTGAGGTGGTTTGGACATGTAGAGAGAATGCAAGGTGAGGAGTTTGTAAAGAAGGTGTATGGAAGTAAAGTTGTTGTTGTTGATGTTCTCCTGGGGCAGAATGGCCTCCTGCCCCACAGACCCCTGGTACACTCTGGTCGCAGTGAAAAAACAAATTAAAATAAAGGAGGGGCTGGCCCTATATGCCTGGGCTACCGAAGCACATCCCAAGGAAATGGGACCAGAGCTTACTGGACCAGGGAGTCTGGGGACCTCCGACCGCCAGGGAGATTGGGGGGAAGGCTTTGATCCCACAGCCAGTGCTGTGGGCCCAAATCCACGTTACCACAAGAGCTACAAGTGGGGCCGTACCTTCCATGAGACCAGCCCTGAAGGGACCATAAGGGGAGGGAGTTTACACTGCTGCATGCAAAGGGAAATGCACCCCCGTGTGCTGGCGGTCCACACAGCAGTGGAAAAAAAAAAAAAAAAAAAAAAAGGCCTCCGGTTGCAGTACACCTCACGTGGATTTTTAATCCATGTGGGCAGATCTCGTCAAATCCACTAGAAAGTGACCAGATCCTACAACAATCTTTATTCTAGCCCTGTGGGGGATAACTAATATTCACAGAGAATAAAGTCAGCCCCACTGGGCCCTGGAAGTAAAGTTGTGGGACCTGGTGTGAAAGGCAGACCACCGGTTAGATGGCAGAACAGAGTGGAAGAGTATGTAAGGGAGAGAAACGTGAGGGGCAGAGGAGGATATGAACAAGTAAGAAGGGAGTGTTGGAACAGGGAAAACTGGAGACACTTCTGCCGTGGCCTTCCCCTTGGGAGGAGTTCCCGGAGGGAATGAGGCATCAGAGCTATAGATAGATATATAGTTTATTTAGCAGTAGTTCTTTGTTTGCTTCAATAGCATGAGTTAGTTTTTTGGGAGTGTTGAACTTTGTAATTTTTTTATAAATATTTGTCAAGTTCTATTAACCCTTAAAAGCCGATGGACGTATTAATACGTCACCAAAAATTTTGACCTTGAAGCCGATGGACGTATATATATTACGGGCTATAAAAGACTGCATGGGCTGTATCTAGCCACTTTATTGGTACCACTGATCTTATCTGAGCTGAAGCTACGAGTCTTTGTGTATACTGCTGTCACGTGACTCTCTGGGGTGTGGGGGGAGACCAGAATAGCCTCGTGTCTCTCAGCATAGCAGCTCACCCAAACCCCCCTCTACTCCCTCTCCTGGGCTACACATTCTTACATATAGATTTTTCCAGCCTTGTTTACACAAGCTACTCCTGTATATAAACTTGACAGCTCGCCTCAAAACTACATGAGCATGTGTTATGTATTTTTACCCTCAGATACTGTATTTTTGTTGTTTTCATGTCCATTCAGGTGAATATGATATATATTTTATTCACTTTTACTCAGAAATACGTAAATAATGCAATTATATATATTTTTATGCCTTGTAAAAAATTATTTAGTCATATTTCATCGTTTTTAAGGTAGAATAGGCTGTCTTGCAAGCCTTGCTATGCAAGTATGTGTACTTTAAATCAATGCTATATGCAAACCAGTGGACATAAGAGACTCTAGATTTCAGATTCTGGTGTGTAAAATAAAGCTCTACAAATCCATAAGAACAAAATTTACCTCTGTGATACTTTAAAAATGACCCTGGTTTTTCTAAACAAGGAGGGAAACACACCTAGACAAAGACAAAACTCATTAATTCATTAATAACTTGTAATGAACGTCTGGTGTGTGTGTAACAATTATAATGTAACTCTTCCATAAACTCCTTCATGAACCAATGTATGAAACAAATTAATTTATACTTTGTAGGTTTGAGGTAAACATAATAAGAACAATGAAAATGAAATGTCATTTACTCTCCTTATTGTTGATCAGGACATGTGAATGAAACTATTATGTCTTATTGAGATTTCTGTCTTTATTACAGGAGTGGCAAGTCTTCAATACAAAAAGTTGTTTTCCACAAAATGACACAAAAAAAAAACCTTTCTTTGGAGTCAACAAACAAGATAGAGTCTGAAAACATCTCCAACTCTTCCTTTGTACAGTTCAAGATTTTGGACTTCCCAGGTCAGATTGACTTCTTTGAAAAACCATCCTTTGACTCAGAGAAAATATTTGGTGGACATGGAGCTCTGGTGTTTGTTATTGATGCTCAAGTGAGTTGTTGTTGTTGTTGTTGAAGCTGTCTGGCCGAGTTGTAATTATGGTTGGTAATTTACTCACTTTGTCAATGGCTCAATGAACATTATTCATTTTTTATATGTAGTTTTTTATTTCTATATTGAAGAAGGTGAGTCCACTAAAAATCCTTGCAAATGAAATAGAATGAAAGGTTCAGAAGGTCCATTTTCATTTGAAATGCCTAGACACTCACAGGTCAGGTGTGGTTGAGTGGTTAGTGTTCTGGACTCATAACCTAGAAGTCGGAAGATCGATTCCTCTCAGGTGAGGACCTGAGAATATTTACTCTTCCAATTTGAGTTTGAGGCACTAACTATAAGGCCACTAAACTTCGTAAAACACCCTCACTGGTACCATAACAACTGCAGTATTTGGGAATTACCCTCACTTCCCTCCCTCTGTGGCTGGGTACCAGTTCGGAAGTTGTGACGTGTGTGTGTGTGTGTGTGTGTGTGTGAGTAACAGTTGACCTGGGCCATGGTAACGGGCTTGATAAACCAATGTCCAGTGTTGGAACATACAGTATATATATAAAAAAAAAAAGTAGAATGTTCCAGAGTTGTTAAAGCATTAGAGTTGATAAGGTAATGAAGGTGTGGATGGACACAAACCATCCATTCATAACTTTCAAGTTGTAACTGACACAAGTAAAGGAATCCAGTGCTACTATAATAGTGGTCATTCTTTAGTACCACATACAGTCTGTCAATGTTCCAGATACCTCACCCTCGCTCAGGGACTCACAGTTTTATCTGGTAACACTTTGAGTAGTAGGCAGGAAATTATATTGTGGCAACACCGGGTTATATATTTGTTGCCAATTATTTGATTTTTCATTCGGTATTTACGCCTATCGAAGAACTTTTGATTACATTTTATCATCTCATATGGCAGTGTGTACTACATCAATAATATAGATATGCATCCTTATCCTTGTTTAATATATACCCTGAAATTTATACAGCCGATATCAGATCAGATCACTGTAAAATACCCCTGCCTACTACTCAAAGTGTTACCAGATAAAACTGCGAGTCCCTGAGCGAGGGTGGGGTATCTAGAACATTAACAGACTGTACATTACAATCCATCTCTATAAAGAATAGTTGGGTACACTTTCATATTCATTAACATTGTATCTTATAGTATGGAGTAAGATATGGTTGTTTGAGTTTGTACAGTCTCAATCAAATAACCACCGACACTTTCCTTCCATCGTGCAAATAGATCAGTATCATATCAAAATACAGTCATACAACACCTTATGTCAACTCAACCCCCTCAATTATTATTATGAGGTGCAGCAAAATCATACACGAGTTGTTCTTTATTACCAAGATATTTACAACGATGGAAGGAAAATGTCGTCGGTTATTTCATTGCGGCTGTACATGAGATCTCGGTACTATAGTTTGTATTGTATATCAGGTTGACTACATGGAAGCACTGAACAGACTCCACCAGACAGTTCTAAGAGCACACAAAGTCAACCCACACCTCAAGTTTGAAGTTTTTATACACAAAGTGGACGGCCTCTCTGATGACATCAAGTTTGAAACACAACGAGACATTCACCAACGTGCCAATGATAAACTTAGTAATTCAGGTAAGGAATGTGTTTATTCGATGATTAACCTTTATGTTATCTTTGAAGACGTGATGAGTGAGGCGATACGACTTTTGCCGCCGACTGTACAGCCGAGTCCGAAAATTCGCGACCACGTACTTAGATATTTATGCCATTTGAGCTGGTAATATTTATTTGGGGAGGAATCAGAGTAGGTAGAACATAGTAGAGGGACATGATACAATCTTTCACCTACAATGACACCTTCCCCACACAGTGTTACCAGCTCAGATGACATAAACATCTAAGTACGTGGTCGCGAATTTTCGGGCTCGGCTGTACCTCCAGTCATAATTATAAGAGTCTGGTTCCAGTATGCTGTAGCCAAAATTGTTGTCCTTCCATAATTATTCATTTAGCCAATAATAATTTGTTTATATTTCAGGTATGGAACAAATCCACCTCAGCTTCTACTTAACATCCATCTATGACCACAGTATATTTGAGGCCTTCAGTAAAGTTGTCCAGAAATTGATACCTCAGCTGCCCACACTTGAAAACCTATTAAATATCTTCATATCTGTGAGTTTATATTTGTTGTTGTTGTTCTTGTTGTTGTTGAAGTTCCTCAAGGTGTCTGGCTGAGCAGCCCCGAGCTCCTGAGGAAGGTCATGGCCTGAACCGGGCTTTCCCACAGTGCCCTCAGAGAGTGTATGTTGTGTTGTTGGTGAGTGTGGTTGTGTGTGTTGCAGTCTTCAATAATGTGTTTAATAGAATGGGGTGTTGTGTTGTGTTGTTGGTGAGTGTGGTTGTGTGTGTTGCAGTCTTCAATAATGTGTTTAATAGAATGGGGTGTTGTGTTGTGTTGTTGGTGAGTGTGGTTGTGTGTGTTGCAGTCTTCAATAATGTGTTTAATAGAATGGGGTGCTGTGTTGTGTTGTTGGCGAGTGTGGTTGTGTGTGTTGCAGTCTTCAATAATGTGTTTAATAGAATGGGGTGCTGTGTTGCATCCCGGACAGTTGTGGACAATAATTCCTTATCACATTTGAGGAGCTGAGGAGTAAAATGGTGTAACCCACAAATCAGCCATATTTGAGTTACCCTCTGATGATTAAAAAAATAATAATAATAATAATAATATATGTACCAAAAAATCATATTATCCTCTCTTCCAAAATGTTCAAATGGTATATCTTAATTAGGTATTGAAACTATTCCTCTACTTTAACCCATTTTTTGGTTAGGGCCTTTTACATTGCAACTTCTCATTTGTCAAACTTCCAATTGCAAATGAAATAGGAAGGGCAGTCAATGAAGTGTGGACTCTTACAAACGCCACAGAAACTCTACAGACAAACCCATCCCATACTTCACTCTCGTTCTCACCAGTTAAATATTAATTGTGTCCATTGCTGACCTGTATTTTATGACCTAGATCTATGGTATGGTATATTAAAATATAAATAAATGAATAAAGATGGGGAGAAGTTAAAATTTGACGACCGAAATTGAAGTACGAAAAAAAAAAAAAAAAAAAATATATATATATATATAGATAAACTTAAAGTTTGACAACCAAAATTTTTCTATGGAATAAATAAAAAAAGAATAATGCCCAATCATCCTGTAAAGTTTGATTAAATTCTATTTGTAACTATTTGAAGAATAAGAAAACAGACACAAGTACATATAAAACATTTTGCAAACTCCACAAAATTCATTCTATATATATATAAAATTCACTCAAAAAAAAAAAAAAAAAAAAAAAAAAATGGTTGTTACAGTGAAGGATTTTGTCGTTTTTTCCAGAACTCGTGTATAGAGAAGGCGTTCCTGTTTGATGTTTTATCCAAGATCTACATTGCCACCGACTCCTCACCCGTAGACATGCAAAGCTATGAGTTGTGTTGCAAGATGATTGATGTTGTCATTGATATCTCGGACATATATGGGTACGTAAGGCACAAGTTTTATGTATACAGTATTTTTAGTGTAAGTTAAGTTAGAATTATGTATACAGTATCTTTATATTGTAAGTTAAGTCAGAATTATGTATACAGTATCTTTATATTGTAAGTTAAGTTAGAATTATGTATACAGTATCTTTATATTGTAAGTTAAGTTAGAATTATGTGTATGTTAAGTCAGAATTATGTATACTGTACCGTATCTCAGAATTATGTATACAGTATCTTTATATTGTAAGTTAGGTTAGAATTTTATATACAGTATCTTTATATGTTATAAATTAAGTCAGAATAAATATATACAGTATCTTTATATTGTAAGTTAAGTAAGAATTATGAATACAGTATCTTTATATTGTAAATTAAGTCGGAATTCTGTATAGAGTATCTCAGAGTTATGTATACAGTATCTTTATATTGTAAATTAAGTTGGAATTCTGTGTAGAGTATCTCAGAGTTATGTATACAGTATCTTTATATTGTAAGTTAAATAAGAATTAGGAATACCATATCATTTTGTGTTGTAAGGCCTATGTGTGTGTCAGATAATGGGTGGTATGCAAGAATATTCACGGTGTACTGTATACGATGGTGTGGTACCGATACGAAGGCTCCATAGACAAAACAACAGAGCCACACCATCGTATACACCATGGATGTCCTTGCATACGACCCAGTGTTAGACCTTTCTTGTACAGTCAAGAAAAAAGTACAGGAACCAACCTTACATGGAAATTAAATCAAATTATCCATAGGAAGGTTCCAATATTCTTTTTGCCGACTGTACTTGGGAAACAGTGAATAAATCTGGAGCAAATGATTCCTCCAAACTATAATTCCAGGCAACAGGATAGCATTATTTTGGCTGTATAATAATGTGTTTATACTTAGCTGAACTAATCCAAAATAGGGGATGAAACAGGACCAGATGAACAAAAATAATGGTGACCCGTTGCCCAGAATAGTTTGGACTCTCCCCACAAGATTAATTTTTTAGTGGTAGCGTGTGTCATCGGATTGTATATAAGAACATTACATTCTTACATACAACCCATCATTTTATTACACCATACTCAACACCAATTACTCTACATTCTTACATACAACCCATCATTTTATTACACCATACTCAACACCAATTACTCTACATTCTTACATACAACCCATCATTTTATTACACCATACTCAACACCAATTACTATACATTCTTACATACAACCCATCATTTTATTACACCATACTCAACACCAATTACTATACATTCTTACATACAACCCATCATTTTATTACACTGATATATGTGTGTATTTATGACAGGAAGGGCGATGGCATACAGGTCCCATTTGACAATTACATTCTTACATACAACCCAACAATTATATTACACTGATATATGTGTGTATTTATGACAGGAAGGGCGATGGTATACAGGTCCCATTTGACAAGAGGAGTTCCAGTATCATCAAATTAAACAATGCTACTGTTCTCTACCTTAGGGAAGTGAGTCGGTTCCTCGCCCTCGTATGTATACTGAAGGAAGATAATTTTGACAAGCAGGGTGAGTATCAAACCTTCCTTCCATATTATTTATAGTGCCCATTCCACTGTGGTTTGTTTGGGTTTGTAAGCACTCTAACGAAAGAAACTGAACTGTGTAAATTACTCCTGAGTGAATTATTGGATGAATTTGATGACTCCACTATGAAACTATTTAATAATTTATCTACAGTATTTTTTTTTTTAATTATTATTCCTTACTTCAATTTCAGTTCTCAAATTTTAACTTCTCTCCATCTTTATTATTTTTTTTTTTTTTTTAATATACCATACTTCAATTTCAGTTCTCAAATATATAACTTCTCACAATTTTTATTTATGATTATTATTATTATTATTATTATTTTTTTTTTTTTTTTTTTTTTTTTCTATTCTGTACTTCAATTTCGGTTGTCCAATTTTAACTTCTTTCCATCTTAATTTATTTATTTATCTATTCTTTTTTTATTTATTCCATAGAAAAATTTTGCTTGTCAAATTTTAACTTCATCTGTATTTTTTTTTTTTTTTTCGTACTTCAATTTCGGTCGTCAAATTTTAACTTCTCCCCATCTTTATTCATTTATTTATATTTTAATATACCATACTTCAATTTCAGTTGTCAAATATTTAACTTCTCACCATTTTTATTAATTTATTTTTTAATATACCGTCCTTCAATTTCGGTCGTCAAATTTTAACTTCTCCCCATC
>JAWQEG010002673.1:130000-133689 GCA_033782935.1 Petrolisthes cinctipes | reverse complement strand
TGTCCCTCCTTTCCTTCTATTTCCTTCCTGTGTGCTGTCCCTCCTTTCCTTCTATTTCCTTCCTGTATGCTGTCCCTCCTTTCTGTCACATTTTCTGTCCCTCCTTTCCTTCTATTTCCTTCCTGTATGCTGTCCCTCCTTTCTATCACCTTCTATCTGTCCCTCCTTTCCTTCTATTTCTTTCGTGTTTGCTGTCCCACCATTCTAACACCTTCTTTGTCCCCCTTTTCCTTCTATTTCTTTCCTGCTTGCTGTCTCACCTCTCTATCACCTTTTTCTGGCGCTATATGACCTCGCTGTTGCGGCGCCTAATATCGATCAATCAATCAATCGCCCTACTGTCTTTCAGGTCTAGGGGGGTCTTCTTCTGAACTGGGGCTTGGTTTGCTTACAACTTTACAGTGTTGATTCACTCCCACGCCACCAGAGGGATATTGGCGGGAAAGCTAAGTCAGTTCTGTTAACTAAGGACCCTGTGATCGAGTATGAAAACTGGAGGCTTCTGATTCCTCCTGACCATGCCAAGAAACAAGCTCCTTCCATGTAAGTTGCGTTTCATGGCAATATTTAAAGGTCTCGTACAACTCCAGTTTTCTGACTACATCACAGGGTCCCTTAAATAAGGGGACAATATCTTTATGGTAAACTGATGAGCTGAGCTACTGGTTCCTACAGACAATATGACAGGAAACAATTCAATTCAGTATTACTAAAAAGGGATCTGTTTCCTGGTATACTTTGCAGGAATCAGTAGCCTTCCAATTATCCAAAAGGACGAAGGAAATAGTAGGAAAGGATAGATTGTGGATGAAAGAGAATGAGAGAGAAGGCAACAAAACATAAAAAGGGACAGCAATCACAAAGTAAAAAGAAGGCAAAAAGGGACTGAGAGCAGGTGATAGAGAGGTGGGATAGTAAACACGAAGGAAACATAAGGAAAGGAGGGACAGGGAGAACAGAATCCCGGACAATAAATGTATTGTTTATCATATATATATATATATATATATATATACCAACTCACAGAGAGAGAGAGGGAGTGTGTGTTGGTGTGTGTGTGTGTGAGAAAGCGAAATGTGCGTGTGCATGAGAGAGAGAGAGAGACCCTCAGTTGTATTAGGAATGGTTAATTACTAAGTCGTGCATGAGGGAAGGGAAGGAGCTTATTAGTACTGTATATATAGCTGCTGCCTGGATAAAAACTCTCTCGCACACACACACTATTATGCCAACCACAGCAATAGGATATAATATACTGTATCCCCGGTCTTTATCACCTTCTCTCTGACCCTCCTTTCCTTCTATATCCTTCTTGCATGTTGTCCCACCTCTTTATCGCCTTCCCCTTTTTCCCCCTGTTCCTTCTATTTCCTTCGTGGTTTTTGTCCCACCTCTTTATCACCTCTTTATTCCTCTTTTCCTTCTATTTCCTTCTTGCATGTTGTCCCACCTCTCTAACACCACACACACACACACACACACACACACACACACACACACAGGTGGTTATGTTGTTCGTATCGTGGCAGATTAACGAGTCCTTCAAATATTGCCACGAAACTCCACCTATATGGAAGGAGCTTGTTTCGTGGCATGGTCAGGAGGAATCAAAAGCCTCCAAGTTTCATACACGGTCACAGGGTTCTTAATTAAGGGGATAGTATAGTGTGTCGGTAAATCTGGAGCAACTGATTCCTCCAAACAATTCCAAGCAACAGGACACCATTGTTTTTGTTCAACTGGTCTTGTTTCCTAGCATATTTTGGAGGAATCAAGGCACTCCAGTGTACCAAAAGTATATTCCAAAGTATACCAGGAAACAGGACCAAGATAACAACATTTTATACCGGTGGTCTGTTGCTTAGAAAAGCTTGGAGGAATCATTTGCTCCAGATATATCAACGCTAAACGTGGACTATCACTGGAAGTAGAGTGTTCCAGAGTTGACGAGTGTGTGTGTGTGTGTGTGTGTGTGTGTGTGTGTGTGTGTGTGTGTGTGTGTGTGTGTGTGTGTGTGTGTGTGTGTGTGTGTGTGTACCAGGAGGAGGATCAGTATAATCGTCCATAAAAGTGAGGTGCGTGACCCTCCACTTCTCACTAACCCGGAAGTAAGTTTGTAAGTAAATGAGGACAACACCAGCTTAAATTAAGAGCCCTGTAATCGTGTATGAAAATTGGAGGCTTCTGATTCCTCCTGATTATGCCACGAAACACGCTCCTTCTCTATGTGTGTGTGTGTGTGTGTGTGTGTGTGTGTGTGTGTGTTTCATGGTAATATTTGAAGGACTCATTTACCTCCAATTTTCTGACTACATCACAGGGTCCCTTAAATTTGTAGCATTTGTAGTAGTGTAGTATTTGTAGTAGTGTAGTATTTGTAGTATTTGTAGCAGTGTAGTATTTGTCGTATTTATAGTAGTGTAGTATTTGTAGTAGTGTAGTATTTGTAGTAGTGTAGTATTTGTAGTAATGTAGTATTTGTAGTATTTGTCCAATTTGTAACTTCTTAGTGCTAATTGTTAACAGGGTAATATTAGCTTCTTCTTTTTAATTTCTACGAGACAAACAGATGGGATGTCTGTCTGTCTGTGTCTGTTTGGGTGGAAAAAAAAAAAATTAGGGCTTTATGCCTATCGACTCATGGTGTTGGTCATTAAGGCAGTCAGTCTTCTTACATCAACACATCTTCCACCACCAGTGTGTTGCTGGGTAGTTGAGAAGTGTGCTGGGTAGTTTACATCAACACATCTTCCCCCAGCCATCAACACATCTTCCCCCAGCCTACAAGATTGCTATCCTTGCTCTTACAGCCGGGTACCTACTTACTGCTAGGTGAACAGGGACATAGGGGGCTGGGAAAATTGTCCAACAAATCCACTGATCTCTCGCTTGATAATTGTGTGTATTTGGAGTCCCTGTGTCTGTGTGTGTATTTCTGGGAAGTATACACACACACACACACACACACACACACACACACACACACACATTTTCAGCTTACCAGCTGCTACTATTTAATAAACCGAATATTATTATTATTATTTTATTATTACACTCATGCTTACACAAAACACACATAGAAAGGGATATTTAGTGTTTATGTGAGTTTTTGTGCGTGTTTTTGAGGTTGAGTGTGTGTGTATTTGGAGTTCCTGTGTCTGTGTGTGTGTTTCTAGGATGTATATATATACACACACACATACATATATACTGGTACTCTTTTTCATTCCCTTTGGTCAGTGAGATTGGGGTATTTATTTGTAAATATGGCACCATCACATTTCCAGCTCGTGAACAAATTTTATCCTTTACCTTTGGCATGTTGAAGATAAACATTTAAGGGAGTAATTATGTTTTGTTACATTGGAGTACCATGATTCCTCCAACAAAATAATGGTGTTCTGTTGCTTGGAATACTTTGAAGGAATCAGTTGCTCCAGATTTACCAACACTGTACTTCGCCCTTTAAATTATGCCTTCAATAAATTAATTAACGTATTTTTGTTATTCTAAGATATAAATAATAGTCTAATATATTATTTTATAAATCCAAATCATGTCAATTTACATCAAAGATATACCACACAGCTGCACACACGAAAAAAAATTTTAAGGGACCCCGTGATGTAGTCAGAAAATTGGAGGTTAGTGAGTCCTTCAAATATTGTCACGAAACACCACTTTTCTGG